>LGRX02020973.1:7929-29181 GCA_001247695.2 Cymbomonas tetramitiformis
CCTCATCCAGTGAAGTGCTTAGGTGTGTAACCCCTCTTCCAGTGAAGTGCTTAGGTGTGTAGCCCCCTCCTCAAGTCAAGTGCTTAGGTGTTCAACCCCCTCTTCAAGTGAAGTGCTTCAGCATATAATCACCGGCTTTAGAGAAGTGCTTAAGCATATGATCCCCGGCTACAGTGAAGTGCTTCAGTAGGTAACGCCCCTTTGAAATTAAGTGCTTCAGTGTCACGAGCAACTTTGGAGGGCCGTCAGGGTTTCGCGCAGTGGGAGGCCCGGAAAAGCGCTTCTAAAAAGGCTGCCGAAGCTCATTTGGAAGCAGAATACTGTCTGATGCAGACAGTGTGGTCACAATTCTGCCGCCCAATCCTAATGCACCACACTGCTGAGGGAAGCAGCGTGGACACCTCTCTTGAGCGATGTGTTGTGGGATGCGCTCCCCCACTGCGAATGAGGAAAGGTGCTGCGGTATGAAAGGTATCCCTCTTGCAGTTCCTTGGTTTGCATCCCCCAAGGAACTGCAATGGGTATGTGCCTAAGCATTTAAGCATCACACGAAAGTGCATTCGTCGGTGCGAAATTGACGCAGACCAAGCTTGTCCGGCGACTTGTCTGGTAGCTCACAAATAAGTCTGCACCTGTACTAGGAGTTTGGCTCCGTCAATGCCCGTTATGTGTGAAGTGCTATGAAATAATGTGCCCGTGCCGTGCGGGCAAGCCGGTCTGTACGAGCGGATCTTTCACAAGAGGCTCCCACGTGCTCTGAAATCCAAGGAAGAACTGTACTTCCATCAGACTATCTCCAGACATCATTGTGTGGCATGTGCGCCGAGACACACAAGACCAGTGTACGCGAGCCTGGACATATCTCGACAGGCCTAGACATGCGACACCACTTGCCGAGCCGAAACACGGAAGACCGCATCATGTGACATTAGACACGTAGAACCATCTGGAGCGGGAGCAGATCCATAATACCCCTTGGCACGAGCCCAGACATGCCACACCTCTTAGCGTAAGCCACGACACACAACGTCACTCGGCATGAGCCATGAGTCGAAAAACAGCCACTGGCGCAAATCTGGACACATAACACCAATTGGCATAATATGGCTAGACGAATCACGCCAATCATTGTGAGCCTCGACCAACACCGTGATGCAGGTGTTGAATCTAATCACTCCAACCGAATCAAACGCTTCACGCCGCCGCTCGCGACCACCTATGATGTGGGAGCCGCACTTGGGTGACAACGCAAGGGGAGTGGGAGGCTCAGTGACGAGGGCTCTCCAAAGCGAGTGTTGGTACCCCGCAACACCCGCTTCTACTGTTGGAAGTATTTATGGGCGAGGATCTGTCAGACCTGAATTCCACAAGTCCCGCGCCCTCATCAATTCGTTCGGTGGGTGTCCCAGGTAGTTCATCGTCTCCGTCCGACAGTAGTGTCGACACGTCTCTTTCGGACCTTAACGTTTTTTTCCCGCGACTGCTGTTCTCACTGGATACGACACTATCTACTACACTAAATAAGTCCTTGAACAACACGCTCGAGTCCGGCTTGTCGCACCCTATTGGGGCGCTATCTGCACACGACGTAAGAGCGCCCAATCCACTCCACGTCAGATATATCGGGAGCGGGAGAGGGTCCCACCGGCGCGCAGAAAGTAAACGGCAATGCCTCGCGGAGCTACGCATCGTCAAACTGAGAGCGCTGAACGTATCCGAGTCTCATGTCGTATATGCGGGGCGGAAAACTTGGACAGGGGAAGTCCGCCCTCTTTCCACATTGCATCAGTGCGGTAGCAGCCTACAGGAGAGCTATGGAGAGATAGGCTTTGAAACCCAGCGCCCCTCTCTTAATGAGTGCCGGATGACTGACCGAAATTTCACTCCTTTGCAGAACGCTGTGCACGAAAGGGAGGACAGATACCTGCGGTCGCCTCGAGCAGGAAACCGTTTCCAGGTGGTATGGTCTCCCTCCTCTCATTCCTGACGCATCTTTTGGACGCGTGTTCAGAATCAAGCCACTTAGGTCGCGTCAAGAAACAGAATTGAAAAGAAACAAGGAGACCGGTGGTTAGAGTCGGTTCAAACGGCGGCGGTGGAACGAAAGACTGACGCTTGAAGACTCATCCAAAACCAAGGTGAGGGCAGACCGGGATGCCGGAGGTGGTGCTTTCTCTGGCAGCTTCTGCAAGCTGTCTGTTTTCTTGACATTCGTAGCTTCGCGCCGCGAGGTTTCCTGCGAAGTCCGCAGACCGTATGAGCTCCGTGAAAATTTAAGCGATAAGCGGCGCTGGTACGGCACCTTCAGTTTGAGACGGAGTCGTTCCGCGAGCGATATCTGGGCAGCAGCAAGACCGCGCTGTAGGTAGGCCTCCATCTCGCATGACCATTGCTTCACCTCGGCTGTGACTATACTTTCTATGAACTCTTCGTTATACAGTTCCATCTTTTGCTCTTTTGAGGCAGCGGGTTGTAGTAACTAGTAGAATAATTTATCTTGGGCTAAGGAACCAACTCTCTTAAAATGATATGCATCATTTGCTAAGATGTTCTGAGTCGAAAAGCGATGTTCTGCTTGAAACGACGAAGAGATAGGCAAATGCAGAAAGGAGTGGGCTGAAAGTATAGCTTGTGTATGTTGAGTCAGAAATTATCTCTAAGCAGGGGAAAAAACCTCGAAAGAGTCTCCTTTGCATCGCTGCGAAGAGGCAGCAGCTGTCTCTAGTGTACAGCTTTCATGGGTTTCATATTCTTGTTACTTCGTGCAGCATACGAAATGAGGCCAAGAGTGTAGCTCTAGAAACACCGAAAATCTCACGACCCCTAAGTGCGTGAGTTTCCATCGATGTCGACAAAATCGTAGCCACGCAAAAAAATCATGCTTTTTAACCCAAAAAACCTACGAACTGGAACTGGAACTGGATGCATGCCTGAATGTTCTCGTCAAGGTCTCGACCAGTTCTCTAAACCGGTTCCTTAAGGGTAGGGTGCACTCAGTTTTCGACTCGTTTAATTTCATAGCATTTTCCATATTTAATAGATTTCCAGGGTTATTTATTTTGTAAAATCGCAGGGAGCTCCATAACCTATAGACCGATACCCCACTGTGATCTACGGTCAGTTTGGGGTGTTATAAAGTATATAAAAATTCGAGAAAAGATTCTAGTGATCCATTTTTAAGTTATTCAGGTTCTGGCGCTAGGTACTTCAAATTTTGCATAGCTGGCGCCATAACCTAAATAACTAAAAAATGGATCACTAGAATCTTTTCTCGATTTTTTATATACTTTATAACACCCCAAACTGACCGTAGATTTTAGTGGGATATCGGTCTATAGGTTATGCTGCTCCCTGCGATTTTACAAAATAAATAACCCTGGAAATCTATTAAATATGGAAAATGCTATGAAATTAAATAGGTCGAAAACTGAGTGCACCCTACCCTTAAACTCGTGACACGCCTCTGTACAGTGACCGTGTGCATTATGACGTGTGTGCATTATGACGTACATCAGTTTTTCATTACAAACTCCATATTCTAAGTTGATATAATCTTCGATTTCGCAATAAAAACAAAGGATTTCACTTAATCGTCCGATCGCGCGCGATATAAAACTAAGGGTGTACATGCTAATTTATATAAATATCGATTCTCTTCCTATCCAGTAAAATGCCCGAAAAAATAGCGCGCGATTTCACGAAATAGCGTTCAAACGCGTGATATATTCGATCTGGCAAAACGTAGCTGGAAAAGGACGGGCAACGAAAAAAACATCTGTTTTCCCCTGATTTTTGTCGATTCGAAGCTCGATTGTGTATACATTGCATATATTCTCTCCCAATGATATTCGAGTTGGCGTCGCGGACCCAGCGCGATATGCAAAATACCCCCATTTATATACCATGGGGTGGTCAAAATTTTCATATGGGCACGACGTTTGGGTGCAAATCAAGATTTTCCGTACATTTATACACTGGCACCGAACGATCAGAATGTTTCATAACAAATCCCATATTAAGGCGTTGCGTCATAATGCACACACCAGTATCACCCCCCCATCAATGCGCAGGGTTGTGGAAGCTCGAGATTTTAATATTTTTAAATTCGGTTTTTTGGGAACCAATCTTGACTGGCAATGTGAGATCTCGACCGTTTGCGCGCGCATATCGAACGACCGAGCTCGTCCTGGGGGGCGATCAAAAAAGTGCGTCATAATGCACACTCGGTCTGTCGAGCTCGTGTCGTCGACCAGTTCTCCTGGACTTGAATACCGAATCGTATTATAATATATAATTATATAAATTAAAATACAATTTTATATTAGAAATAAAAAATCAATACATCAATATAAATACCACATTCTTGTGTAGAGAAGCCTAAGAAATAATTTTGTAGATAAATAATATCCCATTTTTATATATTTCTATGGCGTTATACTATAGTTCAGTGATGTAATCTAGTATTAGTAGAGTGATTAAACTAATAAATTATTAATTCAGTCATTGAACTAATAGATTATTAGATCAGTCGTTACATTAATAAATTATTAATCAATTCAGTCATTGAACTAATAGATTATTAGATCAGTCGTTACATTAATAAATTATTAATCAATTCAGTCATTGAACTAATAAATTATTAATATATTCACTGAATTAATAAATCATTAATATATTCATTGAACTAATAAATTATTAGCTTCGTAATCAGTGATGTAATGAAGGCGCGTTGCGTTGGACCCTCCCGTCTCCTCTCCTGTATCAATACGGAAAAGTTTTTTAAGATCAGCCTAGAGGGGCCCCGCCCCACACCCCGTAACTACACTTTTGGACTGCAGCCGGCGGGGGCTCCGCCACCCCACACCCCGCGTTACCCTTTGAACCTTTTTTCTTTAAACTGTGCCCATCAGTCCTGCCCCCCACAACCGCCCCCCTGGGGTTCAAACCTTTATGAAAATACTGCGCCCCGTGGGGCGCCCCACACACAAACTCGTTACTTTCGCTTTTTTTGTTCATACATATCCTACATATGCACCTACTTTCGGTAGTCGTCTATCACGGCGTGCCATGAATTTCTATCACATATGTTAGAGAGTCGTATATCGCGGAATGCGGTGATTCGATATCACATAATTTCGGGAGGCGTCTTGCACGGCGTGCCATGAATTCCTAGCACATATTTTCGAGAGTCGTATGTTGCGGTATGCTAGAAACAGCTGAACAGGCAGTGGGGACCCGCTGTCGACGGTGAACAAACGGATCACTAGACTCGTATAGATGGACATAAATACTGAGTCTAGGTCACTAGCTGTACACCGAGAATGACACACTGGATATGACACCTGACTGTACGAACTAGTCAGGCTGTCATTTCCGGCACACCACCTCATTTGAGGTGCACAGCTTGTGACAGCACACCACCCGCCTAGCTACTAGAGTTTACTGAAAGAAATGTAAGCTGTTAACTCTAGGAGCTAGCTACGGTCTCAAGATGTGTGAAGTGCCAAAGCATAAATTACATGCTAGGATGAGCCGTGAGCAACGAGGTAAAAAGAATAACACGTCTCCGATCAAAATTCCTCTTTGCCAGCTAGTGGTCAGCAACGATTCAAGGAGCTGCCGGTCTGCATGCTAGGATGAGCCACCATCACAAATAAAGCCCTGCCGGTCGATTAAGCTTGAGGTATGTCGCACCATGAAAGGATCTACGGCCTACATGCGTGCCAACTCGTAAAAGCATCTCGCAAATGGTCAGCGGCCATAAACGAGTAAAGGCGCTGAAGTAATAATCCCAGCTACAGCAAGTGGTCAACACTCCATAGTGAAACGTCCTGCCTGTCTGTTTAAAGAAAATCTAATAATCATCGGAGGAGTACTCCTCGCTACCACACTCGTCAAAATGCTCGACGAATTCCTCTCGCGCACCACCATGCTCGAGAGAATCATAGGCCCCTGACTCCCAGTCAGCCCACTCCTCAGGGGTGTACTCTCCATCTTCTGACACCGGAAAATTCTCGTTTTCAAACTCTGCTGTGTCACGCTCATCGAAAGCTGCCCTGCCCACAGAAAACTCCTGCTGCGGTAAAAACTCTTCCTCAAGTGAGGGGTCGAAAACTCCGCCATAAGATGCGCTGTGAGAACCTGCGCCCACGGTTGCACCCTGTTCCAGTTGAGAGTCGGAATAGTACGGCATGGCCAAGTGGCCAGGATATCCATGAACCTCTTCCTCGCAACTGTCAGAGTCGTAATACCCAAGTGGGTTATCCGACTCATCTTCCTCCTCACTACCTTCATACTGCTCAAAACTGCACTGCCCAGAGCCCATATAGGCAGCGGTCAGGGAAGATATCTTCCGTTGAGCTGGTACGGCCCCAAATCAAATTTTCTTTCGGCCCACCTTCGGTCCGCCCGGTCCAAACTACAAAATGCCCGCGAAAATTTTAATCTTAAGTATGGGGAAATGCAAAAATCGCAAAAATTTCATCAAAATTTTAGAAGTTTGCGCCAAATTGGTTCGGCCCCAAAGCAATTTCTCTTTCGGCCCCTCTTCGGCCCGGGCCTCATTTTGGCGACTCAGTTCGGCCCGGGGCCGGCCAATCGGGGTAAGATATCTTCCCTGGCAGCGGTAGATCGATGATGGTGGTGGTGATGAACTTCGGTTACCACAGGAGGGGCCTGTGGAACCATTTCTCTTGCGCTAGTCGCACTAGGCAAGGGTCGAGTAGTGGATACTTGTGACGAAACAGAGTTGAAATGTAAAACGGCTAGACCATCCCCAACGCCCATGTCATGAGAGATCACGCTCAAGCCTACAGAATCGCCGGAATCTATCTTCGTTGAGAGAGCACCACCAACTCCTGCGCTCTCCCCAACTACGATGTGGAGGATAACCGGGTCAAAATCTGTCGTGGGTTGCGTAGAAATTTGCGGAGCGCTCCGAAAATGGGCGAGCGCTCTAGCCTGAGCCTGGCACAGAGAGACAAGCTGAACGCGTTTCAGCAAATCAAGCTTCTGCATCTTAGCATCCGAGAGACTCAGCAAATCGCCGAGTGCCTCGCCCGATAAAATCTGCGGAGAATCCATTTGAGAAGAAGAATAGAAACAATGAACCCACTCAAGAAAAAATCGTAGAGCACCACCTCGTCGTAATCACCCAAAGCCGTAAGCAGCCGCCTCCAGAAAACACGTAGAATCTGCTCTAAAGCGTCCCACAAGGCGTGGAGACGCTCAACCGAAAGATAGGGCGGAAATAAAATAAAATTCTACGCTAAAATTCAGTTCACGCAAGCGTGAGAAGGACCATAACCTGCTAGAAACAGCTGAACAGGCAGTGGGGACCCGCTGCCGACGGTGAACAAACGGATCACTAGACTCGTATAGATGGACATAAATACTGAGTCTAGGTCACTAGCTGTACACCGAGAATGGCACACTGGATATGACACCTATCATGGGGAGACAGACTTTCGCCCCCCCATAAAATGGGGGTGACTGTCTCTTCCTGTGTCACCCCTCGCCGTGTAGTGTCACTTGCATCTTGCCTGCCGCCAGTTCCGACCGATAATAAAACACCTAAGTTATTTTATTATCTTATCTTAGTCTCCGTACGTCTCTACGAGTGCCCGACAGTTCTTGAAGTACAACCTGTGTATATATATATATGATATATATATCTCCATCAGGTTATGGTGCCCTTACACGCTTATTCTTACGTACCTCGTTGACTCTTTGACAAGATCGCTTCACGCCCTGTGATTCTACCCGACATCTATTCGACATCTTCGATCCGACATCCCGACATCAGCGCCGGACCGCCTTACAACAGCACCGGCCGACACCGCATTGAGCCACCTCCCGACATCTATTCGACATCTACCACCGTTTTTTTTGCCGCACACCCAGTGTGCTTCAATTCACCGCTGGACAAACGTTATTTTATTCCCGCAATGGCCTCTACCCGACGTGAAGGGCTTGGTTCGGCTCTGCGTGCTGCCCGCACGCGGCAACCCGCCACCCCGTCGCATTCGCCCTCGGAACGCGCAGGGTACCCCTGTTTCATCCCGTGGACGCCGTAGAATTGTGGGGACATCTTCATTACGTTCTATTCCGACATCTACGCCTTCAACACTCTGGCCAGCAGCACCTCTGCTGCCGGAGAATTGGCTTACCGCACGACTTTTTTGTCCTCACCGCCGTGTTCCTCGTCGAAATCTACCCCAATTTGACTTTTTCATCGTTCGATTTGGTTATTTTTGGCGAAAGTTACGTTTTCGTTTGGGAACCCTAAGTATTAGGCTCCAGATTTTCCGGCTTACAGCGGCCATGGCTTCGTATCGTCAGCGTTCGCGCATTTCTGCAGTTGCCTCCGCGCTGCAGGTGGTTCGACGACAAGAAATTACCCCTGGCTACGATCTGGTGGTGTCTGGTGGTGCTTATGCACCAGACACCAAAATCGAGTCCATCAACCCCATCGTCGACATGAGCTTTGACCACTACGAGCTCACCCCGCAGCATCCTCCACTCTTCCCTCCACCCTGCGTGCCCCTTGGCCACTGCCTGGTGGTGTTTGGTGGTGTTGCAGCCCTCATCCCGCCGCTTTTCCTCTCTGCTTTCGCACTTGTGTGCGGCAGAGTGGAGCCACACCGCATTTTCCACCTTCGCCCCCCCCGGGGTGTCCACGTCCCCGCACTCGCTCTGTTGGTGCCACGCATCGTCGCACCGCATCGCGTGGGCGTTGGGTGACAACGTCTTGGCGGCGCTCGACTTCGTTCACCATCGAGATCTACGCCGCCGTCCACCCTCGATTGCTGGGGCTAGATTCGCCGGCTGGCCTGTGGGAGTAGTCATCCCCACAGCACATGCATGGGCGTAAGCCCCTAGAGCACGCATCTAGAGACCAACGCAGGCTGAGCCACACTAGTTGGGTTGAAAAAGACCCCTTTGGGTCTCACAAGATGTATGTTTCCTTAGGGTTTCGCCTTTGTGCTTGCCGTAGCATCTTAGGCCTGGCTTGGCAAGTTGGCATCGTGGCACCTCACACCTTCGGGGTGAGGTGGTGTCATGGGGAGACAGACTTTCGCCCCCCCCATAAAATGGGGGTGACTGTCTCTTCCTGTGTCACCCCTCGCCGTGTAGTGTCACTTGCATCTTGCCTGCCGTCAGTTCCGACCGATAATAAAACACCTAAGTTATTTTATTATCTTATCTTAGTCTCCGTATGTCTCTGCGAGTGCCCGACAGTTCTTGAAGTACAACCTGTGTATATATATATGATATATATATTTCAGGTTCTCCATCAACCTATGTGAAAGCGGTGAATTGTTATCACATATTTTCGGGAGTCGTCTAGCACGGCGTGCCACGATTTCCTAACGCATTTTTTCGAGAGCCGTATACTGCGGGATGCGGTGAATTGTTATCACATATTATCGGTAGTCGTCTAGCACGGCGTGGTACGAATCCCTAGCACATATTTTCAAGAGTCGTACATTGCGTAATGAATAACAAAACTTTGCACGAAAATGGGGCAAGGTCATCTCAATCACGAAAAGCATACACTAATTAAAATTACGCGTGTTCTTGAGAAAGTGTTCAGCTCGATGCCACCGGTTGCAACGATGCGGAGATTTCACCCCTACCACCTTGGCTACCCTTCGTCGCGCGAGCACCACTTTTCCCTTTCCCACGGCCGCCACGCCCTTGTCGTTCTTGAGTGACCGTATCGCCCGCGGCACCGGCTCCATTGCCTCTACTGTTGGGTTGTGCCCTTTTAGCGGATTTGCGACGGGGCTTCAGTTTCACGGGCGGCGGTTGTTTCCATTCACGAGTCCGCCGATCAAATGCATCTAACCATCTTTGGAGCTCCGGATCCGGCTTAAGATTCAGCAAATGAGATAACTTTGGCCTTCGCCCATCGGGCCCGGGTAATATACGAATGCAGCTGGACTTCTTCACACGCGTCATCCCGACATAAAATGCTTGAAAGCATAGGTTGAAGACATTCTTCGGCGTTTGGCTTAGATCTAATATAATTTTGTCCACGGTTTGGCCTTGGAATTTGTGAAAGGTCAAGGCGAACGCAAGATCAAGCCCATGAGTTCGATAATATATCTTACTTTTGCGGGAGGCGCGATTCACGGGGAGTTCCTCGAGACGCTTGCAGATCTTAACTGGAAGTACGATACTGCGCGGACGAGTGACATTCTCACGCATATTTCCCTCGCTCGCCGAGTCTCGAAGCTCGGGAGCTAATGTCGCTTGATCGGACCAGTTTGTGGAATCCGGATGCTCAATGAGAACATTGACCGCGTAAGGCGGCTCGATCCACACCTCCTCGCCAGGATTCGCATTGTTGATTTTCGCCGCATCGGTGGACCTGCTTTCATCTCGGAGAATCGGGCTGTGGAATTTGGCGGGCGTGCCGTTCGCTAAACCACGCGAAGGATTTAGGTCGTTGTTTAGAGTAATTCCAGGCGCCCCGGCAACGAAAGTGCCTGTCAATTCGGGAAATTCCGACCGGATCACGTCTTCATGGCGGGAGTCCAAAAGTGTGGTTGCAATAGGTCGCTTCCAGCGAATTATCGGTTGTCCACTGAGCCGCGCAAAATGCCGTGCACGCACATCATTGATAGCTTGTCGTTGCCGATTGCCAGTCACGGCCACCGTCGCGAAGAGCCAATCGCGGTCCATTTGTACATCCGATGCCGTGAGCACCTTCAGCCGGTCCAAATCGGACTGCGTAATGGGTCGTTCCTCCGAACGGCATCGTTCAATGAAGCGGACGTGAGCCGGGTCGCTAGCTGCTCGAACCTGCGTACGAACATCAACACACCAATAATGTTCGCGGTCGCATGCAAAAACCGCGGAAGGATTCGGTATTGAAAAAAAAACAAGATTTCCATGAGGTATTAAAGTAATCGGAAATACCTGTTCGGTTAATGGATAGCGCCGGATAGCTTGGAATAGACGACCAGCTGTCTCAGCCACATCAAATGATCGTTGGCCGGAAAAGACGTTTAAAGCTTGTTTGTACAACGATTTTCCCACGGGGGCTAGTTGTCCAAAATCGCCCACAGCCACCACCGCTAGTCCCCCTCATTCAGCTTTGGCCTCGTTGCCGACTCGTCGGATTTCGGCACAGCGATCTTGAAGATGTCCATACAAGCATGCCTCAACCATGGAGATTTCGTCGATAAGTAATATGTAGGCGGTACCGGGGCCAAGGCGCACCGCGTACTCCGCCTTCGTGGCCGGATTCATGGCCTTCAAAGGCACCGCCCTGCAAGCTTCCGTGGGCTTCATATCACCCAAGTTATGAATGGTCCGCGCACCTGGGATGAGAGCCGCCGCAACCCCGGACGGAGCGCAGCAAACCACGGTGCCATCATGACCGGATAAAAAATTCGCGGCGGTGCACAAGGCTTTGGCGACGTAACTCTTGCCGGTGCCCGGTCCGCCGTCCCACAAGGAAGTCATCGGTGGAGGTGGAGGAGGCTTGCTCTGCGCCTCGGCGGCCAGACATAGGGATAACCATGACAACACGGGGGTGACCGCATCACGTTGACCTGCGTTTAGATCGGTGGTGATTAAAAACGAAGCTCCGTCGAAGTCGCCTACCACCATTATGGCCATTCCGCCCCACGTATCACGCTCCTCCATATGCATTCCTTCCACCGCCAACCTCGTCGCACAAAGCTGTTGTAAGCGGGCGAAGAGAGCGGCATCGTCGTATACGCACTTTGGAACGAGAAGCAGTCGACATTTGAAGATGGCATGATCCGCTGGGATGGGTCCGGTGCCAAACAAAGCGTCATATACGTTAGGGCACATCTCGTGAGCAAAGGCCCCAAATTCATCGGAGGGGGTGGAAGGCATGCGGAGGCATCCAATGTTGTCCGGTGGAACGCCAAGACGGGATACCGATGAAAGAAATGTTGACACGCGAGGGTAAGGTCGTTTCGCGTCCGAAAGAATGACAAAGGGGCGTGCCGCTCGATGACGAGATGGACCGTCGCCTGTTTGTAGTCGAAGCCACCCAAGGAGGTGATCGAAAATCTTGGCCTCGTCTTGGATTGAAAGTCGGCGGGACAAACTCGAATGTGAGGATCGACGCCTGCTCCAATATCATGAGGCGAAGCGGTCTCGTCCGTAGCGACAGTTCGTTGTTCCGGGATGGACGCGTCCGGCTCTTGTGCCATAACTTCCGCTACACGATTAGCATCTTGTTCGGTGTAGGATGAGACCAAATCAGGACGGCTTACGCGGGTGGGTCCCGGAACATCGGTCGACGGATTGTTCACGCGGTCATCGCCGGTCGCCGGCATGGTCTCGGTGTGAATCCGCTCAAAGAAGTCGACGGAGCCCTGCACAAACTTGCGCTCCGCTTTCAACGCATCAAGCCGAGAATCCCCATCAGCGCCCTCGGCATCTTCCAACACTTGAAGGTTGCGTGTACGGATTTCCTCGATCAACGCATCCAACTCCATATCTCGGTCACGCATAGGTACTTTCTCTCCAGTAGGGTTTGCCGGGGGAACGTACGGACCTTGACCTGTCTCAGCTGCGGTTTCAAGCGTTGCCCAATCCACGACCGCTCGGGCACGCCACTGGGTCAGAATCTTTTTCTTCCGCGAATTCACGTTGAGTCCAAAGGTCACATTCTCGACATACGCAAGGCGTGCCCGCATAATGAAAGGTGCATCAGGCCGGGAGGCAGCTTGGCACCAATCACAAAAAACGTCCCAGCCGGTGGCCGGACCCTTTAGATTTTGTGCTTCGACGGCGTCGCCGGTATCCATGCAAGCCGTCCATTGGGAAATATCCCAAGGTTTGATTAACGCGAGCATATATGCGCTGTATTTCTCGGCCTTCTTCGTCCAGGTCTTGTTCCCAATAATACGTGGTCCAGGATACTTAGGGGGAGGCCCACCTGCTAAGATGGGACATTTGAACTTAGATCGGATACGCTGCACGTGGGTGTCGTGCAAGGGATGATCGGGATGAAATCGAAATAGTCCGTTCACAGGCCGTCCACGTTGAGGAGCCGGCATTTCGACAACCAAGCCGGTTTCGGGAATGTTCTGGACGCAGCGTGGAGAGGTCGGTTCCGGCATTTCTTCATCCTCCGGTTTTTTGGGTTGCCGCACCACATCCACAAGGGCGCCATACTCCACCAAATTCAGATTAGCTAACTCGTTACCCCGGTAAAGGTAATGCGTATGCTGAGCGACCGGGATCGGTTCACCGTCGATGTCACGATATACGGTAGCGCCGGCATCACCTTGCACTCTGCGAGCTTGGCCGATGACTTCCGCTTCCCCATAGTCAGGGACGACATCGTCGGCATCAATCCCGGGGAACATGTCGGCATCCTCGAGGTCTTCATCGTCACAATCGATATCATCGTCCGGTCGCTCTCCATGACCTCCGACGGTTTCGTCGCCTTGCGCCAAGCCAATGCCTTGCTCGCTAGCAAACGCCTTAACCGCCGCCCATATGTGCACGTACCAAAAGCGCTCACTTGTCGGAACGGTTGGCAATCCGAGTAAGAAGGATGCCGCTTGTTCTACGCCAACTTCTTGAGCCCCCGTAATATTGTTCAGAGTGCGCGTGATAACATGTTGAGCGGTTCTCACTTCCGTACCCGAATTCTCGGCAACCGAGGGCCGGTGAGCGACGGACTTAGTGGCCTCGTATAAGCAAGATAAGGTAATAGCGGGTTCTCCAAAATTATCGGCACTATAATTTCGGTTATTCGAAGGTAGCAGAGTACACCCCCCCCCCGTCGATGTCGTCTGGGATTTTTTGTTGCATCAGATTTTCTGTGCGACAGATCCCGTAGCGACGAGGGAGCGCGACAGTCGTGTCGCCCGCGACGGTTTCGGACGGAGACCCGTCACTGTGTGTCAGTTTGCCCACATCAGATGCCCGAGTCATTTGAGACACTTGCTTGATCTGTTTTGGGATTTCAAACGGACACTTTCCGATCGGCCGCCACGTGGCCCGATCGAGCCTCGGCCAACTGCCGAGAGTTGTGCGACAGTGCTTAAAACAGTTTCACTAGGATCAGTGAAACAGTTTTCTCACTTCGAGCCCACACGTGCCAAAAGCACGGTTCTTGCTCTTTTTTCTGGGCGAATTATTTAAAACAAATAATTCTTTGGCTCGAAGTAGAAAACTTTCTAACTTCTGACTTGTTTCTTTTCAGGGATGAATCCTCCTCCTAACCCTTTGCCGATTGACCCGGTCCCCATCTGGGGGTCGCCTGCCGTGCGTGCCGCCTTACATGCCTGTAACACATTTTTCCCGACTGTCCGATCTACTAGGTGGTCGCGTGTTACAGCCGAGCATGCGCAAGATGGCTTGTCTCAGCACTTTGGACCGTTGCGCGCAGCTTTTCGTGAAAGCATTCCGCCAGTTGTCTTGCCAGATCTTCCAGCGTTGACGGCAGCAGGCACAAGTTTTCTAGTCGCGGACCCGACGGCGGCTTCCACGTTCTCCATGCCGGCACAGTGGAAAATTGTTCCACCGTTGCCGGCTCCGTGGGGGCCCGTCAAAGCCGCGGCTGAGGCTTCGTGGAAGTTAGTGGGCCGGATTCTTGATTCCGTGCAAACTTATTCTACGAACTTGCCTGTTGCGCCTGTTGTGCAAGCGCCAGTTGTGCAAGCCGGACCGGTTGATCCGGTCCTGGCGCTAATGCAACAACAGTTGGCTCAGCAGCAAGCAAACCATGAGGCGGCGATGGCAGTGCTTAGGCAAACGGTCGATGCGCAGCAGCAGCAGCTGATTGCAGCTGCTGCTGCTGCAGCCGTGGTTGCCGCTCCTCCAGTTTCGCCTGAGCTGCGGGCGTTAATTGTTGCATTTGAGTCCGCGCCCTTGTTTGTGGAGGAATGGCCTTTGGAGTGCTTGGACGTGTTGACTGCCGTTCTTCAGGTGCATGCGACACGATTGTCGGGTTTTCTTGTCGCGGCCGGTACGGCTCACTTCGGGTTAGACCCGTTAGTGAAGCTTAGGCCGGCCGCCTTTCCACTAATGGGCCATTTGTGCCCGCAGTTGGTTGTCGATGACCCGCAGGTGTTGGAGGGAGCTCTTCGCACGCCGCAGCTGCTTCGTGCTTTCGTCTTTTCAGTGAAGATGGAATTGACGAAGTGGCAGGCGTTCGCAGTGATGATTGATCCAGAGCGCCCTACTGTCGATTTCGCTTTGCTCGGTGCCCCCACAGGTTCACCGTCAGCGAAGGGCGGAAATTCTTCCGCCCCGATTGCTGGCGGTGGCGTTGGGGGCATGGGCGTTCCGGCACCGGCTGCTGGCAGCCCACCAGTGGCGCCAGTTACGCCAACGGTGCCGGAAAAGCATCGGCAGTCTGACGCGGACATCGAGGCGGCAGTTAAGGGCCTGGACGTGTCTCCTGACGCTGCGCAGTTCTCAGGTAGGTCGCTCTTCACTCGTCTTGCCCCTGTTAGGCCTGTTTCAGGTGTTCATCGGGGTCTTGATTTGAGAGTCCGTCCACGCCAGACGTTCGCCGAAGATGATTCTCCGGCGTGGGAGATTGGTGTGGACGGTAGAGCTCACCTTCGAGTTAACTCGAAGTGTAAGTCTCTTGAGGAGTGGGAGACTAGCTTTCTCGACATCGCACTTGCCGCCCCATCAGTTGAGGGCGGCAAAGTCTTGTTAGCTTTTCGCACTTGGTTCTGCCTTCGGGCAGAACAGTTCGGCTTCAAGGTCATGTTGGAATTTTATGACTTCCTCATGCACCTTGTGAGTGAAGAGAAGTCCTCCATGGAGATGGCGAAAGTCACTCTTGTGTGGCAGGATTTTCAGCTCCGCAAAATGTCTGCGGGGGTTGATCTCTTCACTCCCTCGGGGAATTCTAAGAAGGTTGCTGATGAGCGCCCTTCAAAGGTCCCCAAGGTGGCCAAGGCCCCCCCCGTGGCTCCCCCTTCTGCCAAGAAGTCCAAAGGCAAACATTGCTTTAACTTCAACAAGCGGAAGGGTTGTAGTCTCACAGCATGCGCACACCCGCACGTCTGTTCCGGGTGTGGGGGGGGTCACCCGGTCTTCGAGTGCCCTAAGACTAAGGTCTGAAGGGTCGGGCTGCTGCCTGTGTGTGACACGACACAGGCTTTGCAGCAGGGAGTGCTGACTGCGGGGGAACAGCCCCCGCCTTGTGTTGTTTCAGCTTCGCCCGCTCCCTTGGATTTGTCTTCCCCTCCACCAATTGTGGAAGGGATCCCTGTTCAGTCGGCCTCGGACTTTCCGAAGGCTGGCATTGTCTCTTGTGTGTCCCCGGACGGCCCGTTGGGCTCGGTCAGGGACCCGTGGGAGGGGGGTCTTGATGGCACCCCCCCCCCTCCCCTTGTCTCTTCCCCCCCTGCACAGGCCCCTGTGATGGGACCTAAAGGTGTCTTGGACACTTTTGCAGGTCGGGGGAGAGTTGAGCCCGTCCCGAGGCTTGGTCGGGAAAAGCGGCCCATGGCACACACTTGGATGTGCCGTAGCCGTCCGGCTAAGGCCTTGAGAGGGGCATTGGAGTGTCGCCCTTCGGCGACACATTGTTTTCAGGAGGCATGGGACTCCTTCGGGGAACCCAAGCATGATTCTTCCTTTGTTCCCGGACCAGTTGACATTGGGGACAAGCCCGTCCCAGTCACTGCCTCCACCCGTTGGCCGGCTTTGCTGGATCAACTGTGGGCAAAGACTTCTGCTGTTTCTTTGGAAGCAGCAGGCACTTCTGTCCAGCAGTGGCAGGAGTTCATGTCTGAGCTCAGGGAGGCCGGGGCCTCAGTCCCGGCCATGACTTCCCAGGCTTGCAGAATGGCAGCTGCCTTTCTGGAAGACCCTGATTGCGTGTACCTTGTTAGGGGTGCAGCATGCGGGGTGGGGTTCCCTTTTTCACAGGTTCCCGAGGACACTTTCTACTCTGTAGAAAATTATGTGTCTAAGGAGCACTGGCCAGCCATGCAAGCGGAGATTCTCAAAGAGAAAGCTGCTGGCAACGTGGTTGAGGTCCGCATGCACTGGAAAGTGCAAGGCATCTCGGCAGTGGGCATTGTGGAAAGGGAGAGGAAAGGTGTGATTAAATTCAGACCTGTGTGGGACTATTCCAGACCGGAAGATGTGGGAGTTAACTCCCGCATCGACCTAGTCAAAGAGAAGTTTGCCTCGGTGAAGGATGCTTACTCTTTGCTTAGACCGGGTTTGTGGATGGCTAAGGTGGACCTCACCGCAGCCTACCGGAGTGTCCCAGTGGCAGCCCGGTACTGGATGTCCCACGTGTTTAGTTGGGATGGTGAAGTGCTGGCGGACACGAGGGCCCCCTTTGGGAATTCCTCTATGCCAGGTATCTTCACCAGATTCACTCGGGCAATTGTCCGGTGGATGCAGGCTCAGGGTGCCTCCATTGTAGGGTACCTTGACGATTTTCTCCTGGTGGGCTCATTTCATGAGGTTCAGGAGTTCATGTGGCTTTTGCACGAGTTCGTAACCTTCCTCGGCTTCGAGGTCAACCCGGACAAGTGTGAGGGTCCCTCCCAGGTCCTAGAGTTCCTGGGGGTGGAGCTTTCCACCACCGAGGGGGTTTGCACTGCTCGCATCTCCGAGGATCGGATGCTAGTAGTACAGGCCAAGGTGGAGGAGATCCGCAGACTGGGGGCCCTGGGTGGCCCCCAGGTTCCCCGTGCCAAGCTAGAATCCTTGCTTGGCCTGCTTGCTTTCTGCGGGCAAGTGGTGTACGGCCTTTCCCTGTACACTAGGTTTGCCCATGCATTGTTATCACAATGCAAGGCGAGGTTCCTCCACCTTAATGACAAGGTGGTCCAGGACCTCAAGGTCATCTGCACAGTCATGAGACTGTACAATGGCCGACGAGTCCGACTGGACCGGCTGGAGGTTAAGTGGGAATGGTTTTCCACTGATGCCTCCACCGGGGTCGGGATGGGAGCAGTGCTAGACAAGCGCTGGTTTGCCGTCACCTGGGCTTGGCTCCGTAGCCAGCCCCAGGAGGATTTCTTCCCTTTCAATCCAAACAACCCAAAGTCTAAGGACATCGGGTATTTGGAATTGTTTACCCTCTACTGGGCCCTGGTCCTTTGGGGTAAACACTTGGAGGGGAAGTCCGTAGTTGTCCACATTGACAACAAGTGTGTCATTGGGCAACTACAGCGGTGGTGGGGCCCATCTGAGTACATACCGTTACTCAGACAGTTGTTCCTCGTGTGTGTCCAACATGACATCCGTCTGCTTCCAACCTACATTGCCTCAAAGGACAATGTCTATGCTGACCTCCTTTCGAGGGGTCAAATTAGTGCATTCCGTAGGCGGTGCAGGGAGGACAGGCATCACTCGGTCTGGATTGAAGACCGGGATGATTGGATGCTCCTGCCCAACCTGTGGAGGGCCCTGGACGTCCAGTTCGGGCCCTTCACGGTTGATTGTTGTGTTTCACAGCACGGTGCCAACTCCTTCTGCCGGGTCGGCTGGACGAAGGAGGACGACGCCAGAGTTATGGACTTTAGAGGCCATAACTGCTGGGGGAATCTTCCTTTCTCTGGCTTCCTCGAGATCATCCA
Organism: Cymbomonas tetramitiformis; assembly: GCA_001247695.2. Taxonomy (NCBI): domain Eukaryota; kingdom Viridiplantae; phylum Chlorophyta; class Pyramimonadophyceae; order Pyramimonadales; family Pyramimonadaceae; genus Cymbomonas; species Cymbomonas tetramitiformis. Next base: position 26,496 of record LGRX02020973.1, read on the forward strand.
GAATTTTCTGAGGTGTAAGAGGCAGCAGCAGCGTGGCACCGCCGGGACCTTCTTGGTCCCGGTCTGGGAGGGAGACCCCGGCTACGAGCTGGTTAAGTCCCTCCCCGAGGTGTTCAAGGTAGTGCGCCGTTGGCCCGCACGGAGTACCTTGTTCACCGCCCCCTCCCCGCAAGGGGGAGGGCGGACTTACTGGGGGGACACCAGATGGGCCACCATGGTGGTCCGCTGCCCCCCACACCCTGTCGAGTGGACTGACTCCGTGCTCACCGGGGTGACTTGGTGAGCAGGTGAGGAGATCGACAGGCTGTTGGCCCAGACCGCCATCTACCAGTCTGTGTGTTTTGCCTTAAACACACAGGCCTCGTATTCTACCGGGGTAAGGAGCTTCGTCTCTTTCTGCATTTCCGGTAGGTCTCGAGGTTTTCTGGCAATGATGCTCCCGGCAACAGATGATGTACTGGCATGGTGGGTCGTGTTTATGGTTACTGACCGAAAGGTCAAGCCATCCACCGCCAAGAAGTACACCTCGGGCGTAAGGGCCCTCCATCTGCAGCTGGGTTTGGTGTGGGTCCCGGTGAGGGACAGATGGGCCGTGCATTCAGCCCTGCAGGGTTGTGGTCGGAGGTGGGACACCCCCTCCAAGCAGACCATGCCCATCGGGTTTGAGGAGCTGCTGCAGATGGCAGTGGTGGTGGACCCCAACAGTTTCCTAGAAATTGTTGTGTTTGCTGCCATGCTGACTGCCTTCTTCTTCTTCTTCCGGAAGGACAATGTCTCGGTTGAGAAGGCGGACGCCTGGAACCCTCGTGGTCACCTGGTCCGTGCCGACATGTCCTTCCCGGTTCTGGAGGAGGGGGCCCGTCAGGTGGACATTAGAGTGCGTCACTCTAAGACCATCCAGGCGGGAGAGCGCTACCACACCGTGAGGGCGGTAGAGGTCCCCGGCTCCCCCATCTGTGTCGTCCGGGCACTTTGGAGGATTGGGCAATTGCCTAACCTCGGCCCGGACGGGCCTCTGTTTTGCACCGAGGATGCCAAGGGCCGCCTGAAGCCCTTGACACACTCGGTGTTTGTGGCCGTCTTCCGCAAGCTGGCGGCTCGGGCGGGGCTGGACCCGGCTGCCTTCACCGGCCACTCCTTCCGCCGTGGCGGGGCCACCGCTGCTTTCAGGTTGCAGGTGCAGGACGCCTTGATTCAGGCCCACGGTGACTGGGCCTCCGAGTGCTACAAGCTGTACTGCGACATGGACGCCGCACAGCAGCTGATCCTCCCCTCGGCAATGGCTTCCGGCGCTGCAGCCGCCACCCGCGCCTTCGAGGGGCGAGCCTGATCGGTACGTACCGCTCCCTCCCGGCCCTCCCGCCCCTCTCTCTCTCTCTTGCCGATGGGTTGGGTGTTGTGGTCTCAGTTGCAATGCTTCCCTAGCAGCAGGAACCTAGGCGACCGGTAGGCGTCTAGTTAGGCCCTATTGTGGGCTGTTGTGCTGTGTGTGGGGGTCCCCAGCAGCAAAGACCTAGACTTGCCGGTGTAGACCGGTGTCTGGTTAGCCCCGGTAGGGGTGAGGGCTGTGTCACGGGACTTTGCCTAGGAGCCTCGTTAGTATCCGGTAGGTGCTACTCGAGGTGGTTGCCGGTAGGTGCCTGCTCCTAGTTGGGTGAGAGGAAGCTTCTTTGTCCCCCAGGTCTTGGCTGAAGCCTGAAGCCTGAAGCCTGAAGCCTGGAGCCCAGCAGCTGCCGAGCAGCTGCACAGAAGCTTCCTTGTGTCACCACTGCTTAGAGCCACAGTTCAGACACTTGGCTAGTTGTGAGATTGAGAGATGAGACAGACTCGAGAGTTGTTGGTACAGAGACACAGAGACATGGGACCCCTGCCTGATGGCTGACTAGCAGACCGCTGTGACCAGGAGTACTGGAACACATCTCCGCAGACGGTATATCAATTTTTGATTTGTATATAAAACATTGCTATTCCCATGTGTGTTGTGATTGTGCCTTGGTGTACCTGCTTCCTGGCAAGAATAATCCAAAATTATCGGCACTATAATTTCGGTTATTCGAAGGTAGCAGAGTACACCCCCCCCCCGTCGATGTCGTCTGGGATTTTTTGTTGCATCAGATTTTCTGTGCGACAGATCCCGTAGCGACGAGGGAGCGCGACAGTCGTGTCGCCCGCGACGGTTTCGGACGGAGACCCGTCACTGTGTGTCAGTTTGCCCACATCAGATGCCCGAGTCATTTGAGACACTTGCTTGATCTGTTTTGGGATTTCAAACGGACACTTTCCGATCGGCCGCCACGTGGCCCGATCGAGCCTCGGCCAACTGCCGAGAGTTGTGCGACAGTGCTTAAAACAGTTTCACTAGGATCAGTGAAACAGTTTTCTCACTTCGAGCCCACACGTGCCAAAAGCACGGTTCTTGCTCTTTTTTTTTTCTCCCGCCATCCCTCCCTGGTCCTGTTGTGTGACTCTGGGTTTGAGCGTGGTGGGGTTTGGGTGAGAGGAAGCTTCTTTGTCCCCCAGGGCTTGGCTGAAGCCTGAAGCCTGAAGCCTGAAGCCTGGAGCCCAGCAGCTGCCGAGCAGCTGCACAGAAGCTTCCTTGTGTCACCACTGCTTAGAGCCACAGTTCAGACACTTGGCTAGTTGTGAGATTGAGAGATGAGACAGACTTGAGAGTTGTTGGTACAGA
>LGRX02020984.1:0-11262 GCA_001247695.2 Cymbomonas tetramitiformis
ACCATGCAGCGACCCCGTGTCTCTTATGACAACATGCAGCGACCCCATGTCTCTTGCGGCTCCGCACAGAGACGCCGTGTCTCTTGCGACACTGTACAGAGACCCCGTGTCTCCTATGCCACCGTACAGGGACTCCGTGTTTCTTACGGCACCGTACAGAGACGCCGTGTCTCTTCCGGCACCCGATGTCGCTTATGGCACGATGCAGGGAACCCACGAAGTTCTGGAATGCTAACTGAATGCAGGTTGCTGGTGGACAGGCAAAGCTGGAGGACGCAGAATTGATGACCAGCACACAACAGGAGTTACGCACGGGGAGGCTGAATCTGAGGAGAAAGAAGATGATGTGCCCGATGAGCACATGGCTACAGAAGGATGTGGGGAGAGCACAACGGGAGGCAGCCAGGGACAGAGTGGAGTGGAGGACGGAGAAGAAATTGTGGAGGGGAACGAAATGGAGCGGCCAACGAGTAAAGAGAACGTGCAGGATAATGTGACCAGTGAGCTGCGGAAAGGGAAAATATATGCCGCTGCCTGGCAATCTGCTCTGCCACCTCGCCGAATGCCAAACTTGATATTGAAATAGATTGGAATATCTTAAGTTGTCGCAACCCTAGGATGTCGCAAGCTCGTGACAATATCGGGAACATCCCGGTTTGTACACTATAAGCGGAGAATGGCATCCTGAAAGAGATGTAGTTTGAAGTGGTGGTTGCGCATATGTGTGGCATTGTGGCGAGTGCTGCAGGACGAGCAGCAAGAACCAGCACAGCTGCAGGTGCAAGTGAATAGGACTCGCAATAGCGCAGTGTGCAGTTGCCTGTGGAATGACTGAAAATACGGTAATTTACTTTGCTGGCAAAAGTAACACACGCATGACCGGATATCACATACCATATGCATACTGTAGTGTAGATATCTATCTAGGCCGGAGTTGCCTGCCAAACGGCTTACAGTATGGTAATATTACGTACAATGGTTTGAATGCGAAATAACATGGCACGGCACGCTGAAAGCACAATAGAAAGGCTGGGAGTTTGTGTTCACCATATGTTGCTAGAACAATAGTGGTAAAATGTTAAATAATCAATTCCCGACGAAGTCAATTCAAGTTGCAATAAAAAAGACAAAACCGACACATAAATACATATCGCCCTAAAATTTTCCATAAAACTGAAAAAACTAAATAAATATTTTTTGGTTGTAAGCTAAAACCAATAATTTCTAATTAGTGTATCTCTGGTCATTTCAGCAATTCGAATCAATAATGTTGACACGGTAGGTCCCTAGCCAATACTTTTCCCGGTTGCGGATCGGATAAGCATTTCAGATCGGTTTTGTCGTACTTTTATTACTTCATGAAAATTTCATATCTAAATAATGATATTCAACACCTATACACACCCAAACATTTTTTTCCCCGACTTGACAGTGCGATTCCCCGTCAAAAGGGCTATGAAATAATGAGAGCTGTAAAATATAGTGGCGGCTGTTGTGCATCCTTAGCGTACTAAATAATACGACTGTGCTCGCATTATTGATTCAAAATAATTCTAGCGTGAACAAAGTTTGGCAGAAACCTTGTTTTCAGGCCTGCTATTGCTTGTCAAAATTTTTGTAACCATCTTTTGTCGTTGTTTGGCAGGGGGAGAGGACGCATATATTTTGGCGTTCAATGTAGTATGCGCATAGGCGAATGGCATATATGGTAGTATGCGCGCAGACTACCATTAAAATCATTTGCCTACGCGCAATGCAGCCTTGTATGCCCCGATCGCGCCGGGAGAAGCGTCGCGTATAAAGTCGCGGACCGTGTCTACTATCGGATGCCTCTGTGTTCGGTACACGCGGTAAGTGCGATGCGGTAAGTCAGGGTTGTTGTTTAATTTGCCTACAGGCTACTACATTTAAACCATTTGCCTACCGACGCGCATACTACATTAAAATCAGTTGCCTACGTGCATACTACCATATATGCCATTTGCTTACGCGCATACTACATTAAACCCTATATTTCAAATATACTTTTGTCTGGTTGAAACATTTTGCAGGGCGCGACATAGATTTATGTCGTCGACGTGTGTTTGTTGGTACCGTTACGAGCTAAACATCTGCCTTCGTTTACATGGATTCAAACGAATTCAGCAAATTATATATGAGTCGGGTTGGCATTTCTTATTGCAGAGTACACGCCAGGCATTCCGTGCACGACTACGTCGATTGCTCGATATCCATATATAGTGTGGGCACTGTCATAACCACTGCGCGAGGTGCGACACGAGGTCCACCGCCAAAAAGTATGAACGCGGGCCGCGCGCGGCACCAAAACTTCGTTCAGAAATAGGTTACTCTTTCCCGATTGGTGTCTAGTAGCTTGGCGGCTTGTGTCATCGAGAGATAAAAATGTCAGCCATCACGATTGCTCGATTTGGGTTTCACGTTTGCAGCTTCGCATGTTACTGAAATGTTTTGCGCCTATAATAAATTTCAATTTTAATTTCGATCCTAGTCGAGACTACCGCGCGACAGAAAACTCACCCGCACCCGTTTACGCACAGTTACCACCAGCGGATTGTCTTTGATTTATATATGAAACATAATGAAATTTCGAGACGGCCCGTGAGTGTATCCACCATGAGCACAACCCACCAGTTTCTTCGCCGGAACGGGGCTGAGATCAGCTAAGGTTGCAGACTAATGATGCCGTAATTATGTCGCATTTCGCGCAGCGGTTTTGGCAATATCCATATAGTGGACCTCTGGACCAGGTCCCCTGCTTCTCCTTCGCTTCTGGAAATATATTTCTGTTGGTTGCTCTATTGGCGACGCCAAAGTGCACGTGTCCGTGAAGCCGCCGTACGGATCCTTACGGCAAACTGCGATGCGATAAATCACGACAGAATTATCGTGGAAGGCAGAAGGCTGACTTCACTGACATTAGGTCTTAGGACCAATAGCTCAGGCACCTGTGGGAACGTCTTTGGGGGGCAGACATCATCGTGATCGCGTGACCGATAACTGTTGTCAGCAAGTGTAGCACGATGAACAAACCGTGCATAATGCTTAAGTAACCTTATCGCGAATATACGTGCCGATGCACCTTCCGTCGATTCCGGGGATACAACCGGCTTTGCAGCACCTTACCATCGACAGCCTTTTTTCTTTGCGCGGAAGCTGTGCCGCCACGTACACTCATAATAAGGCCACTTACTTACCCACGTTTTGATCGTGCTACACGTGTTAATGGAGTTTAGGGATCATGTTTCCACGATGAAGACGTTACGGTGCCATGGCCTCGCCCTTCGATAAAATTGTTCCCTAAGGCGCCCGACAGAACATTACTAAAATATGTCAAGTGAAGCGTCCGGCATTCATCATTGTGAAATCTTAATTGCAGCAACCTGCTTTCATTTATTAATCAACTTCGGTGACATGATATTTTCACTGCGCTGCCCGCAAATATAACTATTTCATGTGCTGTGTCGTTATAAGTTCTTTGTCCTCTGAAGTTGGCGGCATGGTGTTACTCCTTTTCTCCCTTCTGGACCGCTCCCGGTGCATGCATGCATCCACTGTCCCTGCCTCTACGATCTCTATTTCCTCTCTCCGACCGCCATCCCTACATCGTTCTTTCTAATCGTTGTCCTCGCCCATATCCGTTCCATATGCAGAGACTATACAGAGCCAACAGCCTAGCGGCGTGGTGCCAATGGCTACCTGTAGTCGGTGCCACTGGTGCCCCTCATATCCACACCTGACTCCATTTATGTGTAGAATCCTGACTGCCCACTCAGATCTACCAACTAGTGGATGTGATGACCTCCACGCCACCTGGAGTCCCCGAGATAGGCACTTGTGTAGGAACCAGGTGCCTCGTGTGCAAGTATGCAAATGATGCCATGCCACATACGGACATTCTGCTACTGACGAAGACTCTTTCAATATCCACCAGTGTACTGAGGCTTCGGTACCTCCTCGATCCCGCGTGCATCTCCCGCGGACCAGCACACTTTTTCCAGCTTCCCCGACTTCTATTGGGGTGCAGCTGCCCTGGTGTGCTGCCATATCGCTCAATACATGTTGTCTGACAACGTTCGACAATGACTGTAGACGTGCTCCCATATGATTCGCCGTGAAAAGGAGGGGGCTCCCGGTGTCACCCGTGAAATTATCGCCCAAGTATACTCTCCGAACCCATGGAGCACTATCCTGTAATAAAGGGGAAACCTGCGGAACCTCATGTTGGGGACTAAGAGAACAGCCTGGTGGGTTTCCCGCTCACCAGTTGAACACCAAAAAGAGAATGGGGGTTGGGGGTCCCTGTAGTAGGAATGTGTGGCGCCCATAATCCAGTGTCACCCTCACCCTCACTCCCCCACTCCTCAATTCAATTCCCAAGTCTCCTTGCCAGGAATTACTCCATGTAGATATATACATTCAAGCTGCACATCCAACTTCTGGAAGAAATTCTTCTTGTCAGTTTTTCTACCATGAGACAATCTGCCCCCATGTCTGATATAGTTGTTTCGGTGGGAGATCTTCTATTCTAATGTGAATCAGAGGCTATGCCAACTCTTTGATACAAAGCAAAGGAACGAAGTTGGACTGAGTTTGCAATGGATTCATCCTTCAGTGCGACAATCACAAGTCTGCACCACCCCACCCATCAATGTCAACCTTGAAGTCCCGACCTATGCATGCGCGCAACCACGCATGGCGTCACTGCTTAATGCCCTTATCTGTGCATGTGTGCCATTAGGCCTAGTGTCCAACCCCAATAAATTTGCGTGATGACGTGTGATGTGACTTAGTTGCACACCACAAGGTTATTGGTAGATGTGCATGAAGATGCAAGTTAGTGACTCAGCATCAATACATCTTTGTCACAAAAATAAGCGCGTCAACCATGTGATGTGTTAAGCCCAACATCACCTTACCTCTTCACATGCGCACCCATGTGACCAATCAGCCCATCACCTCACCTCTTCAAATGCTTAACCATGCGGCATGTCAGCCCTCTCACCATCACCTTGCCTCTTCACACATGCAACTATGTGACCGTTCACCCCACCCTCATCCCACACCTTCACACGTGTGACCATTGTGACCTGTCACCCCACCATGAGCGCCTCTTCACGCGCGCACCCTTGTCACCCATCACCCCACCATGATCGCCTCACCTCTTTACGCAAGCACCGTTGTGACCTATCAGCCCACCATGATGAATTTGCCTCTTTATTCATGCAAGCATGTGATATGCTACCGCACCCTCCCATACCTTTTTACACGTTCAACCATTCGACCTGTTTACCCACCATCACCTGGCGAGTGCAGGTGTACAACTATATGAGACGCCGCAGGTGTACGATCGTATGAGCTGCCTATCTCCAAAGACCTGGCGACCATCTAGGTCATTGCATCGCCCAGTTTAAATGGACAAGAGCCGTTCACATGGCAAGCGGTTTGCAAGCACTTCCTATTGCCACAGACTGGGTGTTCGCTTCTTGCTGTGTAGATCCTCGCCCCTAATGACGAAAGCTGACAACGGATGCGAGGGCGAAATCCTCACGGGATGTCAGAGTGTTGTGTTGAAGAATACTCCCCCAATCAACAGCCACTATCCTAGACTCAGGCATATCATGAGAGCATTTTGCTAAGGATTTCTTTACCTGAAGTTTCGCAGGGGGACCCTGCTCTCCTCTGGCACGCTGAACGTCAAGCGCTTTTTGCGTTCCTGCATCCTTGCCACGTGTGAAAAATCAGGTTTTGCCACGTGCATCGCAGCGTGAAAACTCTTTAAGAGTCGCTCGTGGCTGCCGTATTGCACAAGTGTGCATGTCAGGCTGAACGTCCCAGTATGGATGAACTTAGCAAAACGGGGAAAACATTTAGGTATCACGCAGCTTGGGTCTCAAAGGCACAACATATCAGCACATTTGGGCTTCTATTTGTTGTGTAAGATGCAAGTTAGAATATGACTCACCTCGAAGGAAACACCCTGCTGACGGTCTAAGGTGTACCAGTTATCACCATCAAGAGATCCCTATGCAACCCCAACAATACCAAAGTGTAAACCCTAGGGTTCCATGGCCGGAAATGAATGTGACATAGAGAAGCCGGTATGCCATATTCTATGTTGGGAGCGCAAATCGGACACGAAGTGAACGGCTTGAACTGTGGTTGAGTAGTCGTGTTGAGACCCCTTGGTGTCCCGCTTCATATTGCCAACACTTGCAGCTGAACAAGTGGCGCCCTCGGGCATCGGAGGTTCCGACACAAGCGGTTACACCTGAAAATACCAGGCCGAGGGATCTCTCTCGGGGTGGTCGTTTGCGGAGCACAGGCTGTAGGCTGCGACTGCGACACATGGGCTGCTCTCTCTGCAGCGGTACTGCACAAAGTGCGCAGAAGTGGGCGACCAGGAGCAATTCCACTTGGACGGCCTGCACACAGCTCTTCTCCCGCTTCCTCTCAGAGCTTCCAGCGGAGAGGAGAGAAATTCGGAACTCGGACAAGGGGACTCCACCAACCCTTGAGAGAGGAGATGACTAACATAACACATCTGTGCTTAGCCTTGCGCAGAATTCTTTGACAAACGATGACCTCGCTACCACACTGCCCAGGAAATCCTAGTTCACACTTCCGGACGTGTGTGTGTGTGTCTAAAAGAGTGTGTGTGTGCGCGCACGTATGTGTGTCTGTATGCGTTGTATACTTACGTGTCAACTACATATCTAAGCAAGACATAGCACGAGCGTCAATGCTATGCATCACAGGGCGATCAAGGCGAGTAAGTGAAGGGATATTGCATGAAGGTCTGCATGCGAAGGTATTCTGCATATTGTGTAAGAAGCGTTTGGCACACACAGAGCCAAAGGAGGGACTCTCAAACAGAGCACAGAATCGTGCCGCATACTGTTCGCTGGTGCTGTATTGCTTTCCACAAATTGGTAGTAAAACTCGTGTCAAATTAAATAGTCCGATGAACGGTTGTCCGTTGTAACATCCGTTGCTGCACGTTGTTGGACCTAATCTGCGTTATGCATAGCTGTAAATGACTTTCACCTTCAAAGAACTTTTCGAGGAGACAGGAGAAGCCTAAAACCGTGCAAAGACCTCTTATACAACTAAACCAAGGGCGGTCGAACCGTACAAAGACCTCGTAAACGACTAGGCCAAGCGCGGTCTAATCGTACGGAGACCTCGTATGCTAGACCAAGCGCGGGCAAATCGTACGGAGACGTCGTGTACTAGACCAAGCGCGGTCAAATCGTACAGAGGCCTCGTATACTAGACCAAGCGCGGTCAAATCGTACAGAGGCCTCGTATACTAGACCAAGCGCGGTCAAACCGGCCCGTTCTTTCAGTTCAGCACTCGTCCAAGACACCAACACATCCGGTGAAACGGCAAGAACTGTGATCGCAGATCTTGTTCAGTCCCCAGAAATCTTGAGCCTTATGAGCAGAAAACTTGAGCCTAAGGAACGGCTATACTCGCAGCAAATACAGAAAAACGGTGTGAGGCAATCCCGTGTATTCACAGATGTGATTCTGGACTAAAGCCAGACCTAACATTGAGCTGTTGAGGGAAGTAGGCTTCCGGCGGCTACTCCGAATGCGATCCGACCACCCTATCTGCCTGCCTCACTATCTAACCATCTCCTTGTGCAGTGCTTGTCAACGAGGGAAGGTACCTCCACTTGCTGGAGAAGGGATCCCACACGGCGTTCACGTCTTTTCCAGTGAAAAGATTCACCACAGTCTCGTTCGCTTCCAACAACTCCGCGCTGCCGCAGACGTACCCGGAGTCCACGTGGCGAAGCACCAAGCCCATATGTGTCAGAATATCGTCCTGCGCAGTCTCCCGAACACACTGTAAACCTAGGCCAGACTATTCGTGTTAAAGTCAAGCAGAACTCTAGATTTCCGGCACAGCCAACGTCACGCCATCTCAAAAAAATACGAATATGACTACGGTTCTCAGTTGCACACATACAAAGCCCGTGCATCACTGATGCGCCCTAACATATTGTTAGAGGTACAAAGGACGCGACGAGAAAAACGCTTGAGTAGGGGGGGCGTGTGTGTCACCTTGCGTTCATGCGTCATAACCTCTGGAGTATGTGTACTTGCTAAGGCCACTCCGAGACTAGGGTTCGGGCTGCCCGGAGGTGCGATGGGCTCTTTGTTCGATTGAGATATACCAAAAAAACTTCCCAGTGTGGAATTGTCGCCAGAAGGTTCCTGGGAATTAACGGATTTCCCGAACCCACTCAACTGAGAGGGGCCAAAACGTTATTGGTGCATAGGGTAGGACGGGTGATGACATGTAAGATACAACCTGTATACAGAACGCAAACGAACGCAATGTATACAATTCGCGCTTGGATAAGGGAAATTCAATAAATGGATAGTAATATATTATATGTGACCAAATAAACGCATCTAGGGGTGTCTCATCTGCCACCTACGAAATCGTTCACCTAGTCATAGGCTTAGGAAGCATGTTCCTGCCTAGATAGCTTTTGAGCTTTCAGAAATTTTGAGACAGCGATACAAGTTGACACTGCGAACCTTGCTGCAACATCCCTCTCTTTGCAAAGATTTGAAGAAGAACCTGTGTGAGCGATTCGATTTCGATCTTCAGCATCTGGATAACGCGCTGGTGGGTAGTGAGCGTCAAGAGTCTCTTGAGCTCATCCACAACGCTCAGGTCGTCAGGTGATGTTTCAAAAGGTGCCATTCCGCCAAACTTGAGGCTACAAACGATTTAACAGCTTGAAAAAAGATGAATCGTGCGAGACGAGCTATTGCGACGAAATATTTTTTATTTTACATATTCGATATCATGCGTCACTCGACTGGTATTCTACGTAGGGCTCTATTCTTGCGGGTGTCCACCCGACCGCACGCCAGCTACGATAGAGGCTACAGTACAGTCGAGTGTTATATCAACATGTTCGCGAATCCCGATCAAATAATGAGAAGTTCATGGTTTAGTGGCTACTTTGAAAACCATGGTTTTGGTCCGACTGTCATCACTGCGTTCACGGACACGATGGGCAGATCGTTCGATCCCACGCTTCTGTGCATTTTTTGATCGTGTACCCAATAAGTAGCCTCCAAACCGTGGTTTCGCGAAACTGTGGTTTCGCGAAACCACAGTTTCGGTTTTCATGGTTTTCTCCAAAACCATGGTTTTGGAAAGGAATATTGTGTACACGTCCGCGACAGCCTGTCTGCCGACGTGTCCCATCACGTAAGACAATTCTGAACCGTGGTTTCGCGAGACCACGGTTTGGGGGAACGTCAGCCATCGTCATCCAGATGCATAATGTGAAAATCGAATTTAGGAAATCTGAAGATCGACTCGAACGCCCCGAGCTGATGAACGAAATCTGAAATCTGAAATCTGATGACCGAATGTCGAATTCAGATATCAATTCGACATTTGCTGACATCGTGATGGCATGGTATCGCGAAACCACAGTTTCCAAACCGTGGTATCCCGAAACCACAGTTTCCAAAGCGTGGTTTCGCGAAACCACGCTTTTCAAACCGTAGTTTCGCGAAACCATGGTTTGGGGGAACGTGACACGCGATCAGCATATCCCCCGCCACCCAGGCGCCACCAGGCGGAATATTCGGGGGAATATCGCGAAAAGCGTGGTTTCGCGAAACCACGATTTGTAAACCATGGTTTCGCGATACCACGGTTTCAAAGTAGCCACTAAACCATGAACTTCTCATAAGCGATCACGAACCCAGATCGAACCCTATCGAACTATAAGTTTAGGTTCTTTGTTATTCTTCAGTCACACTCAAAAGTTACGCCTCAAGCATCGCGAGATAGTTTAGTGCGTTTTGCTATCGTGTAATGTTCTTCTATTGGGTATAGGTCTGCCAAAAGCGGACGGTCCGTGCACGCTGACGACTCTGGCAGAGCCCTAAGAGAGGAAATGTCGCTGGAGGACACGTCGCTGGACACTGAGCGCGACCCTCAGGTGAGCTCTCCGCCAGTTACACGCATAATGTGTGTCTGGCAACGCTGCTTTCTATGCATCAAAGTGCAAGTCTTACGATTTATTTACAAACTCGCTCGCACAAATGGACGCGTGCACACCAATGCATGGTGGTGCGCGCGCGCACACACAAGCAAACACCCACACGCGCACCTACACCTAACACACGCACGCGAACGTACACTATTGCACGCACAAAGCCACAATGTGCTGTTCGCTTACTTGTAATCGCCGTATGACTGGAAGATCATGTGAAGATAACCTCCAGGCCAGCGCAAAGCTGGAGACGTGAATATGGCAAATACCATGTCTAGCTATCAGAACAGCTGGCCGTGACCGTTGCTGCGTGTAACTTTTACTCCCCGTCCTCAAGATTTTCATCACGGGGATCACACTCCGCAAGTGTTCTTGAAGACATTCCCCACGGCTTTGCCAAACCTTTCTCACGAGAATATGGTCGGCCATGTGAATGGGAGAGAGGCTAGACTGGAAACAACTGTGAGCATACCGTTGCAACTAGCTGTCACCACGAAGTATATTACCAACACGATTTTTTCATGTCTGGAATTTTTTCTGTTACCTTCTGGAATAGGCGAAGGAACGTAGACACCGACGTCGCTAGAAAACGTTGCCTGTGTCTTGCAGGCGGGTGTCCCGTGGGCACGTGTCGAGGAAGTGGGCGAGCGCAGCGCAAGCCTTAGAGTGGATTTCCCGCTGCAATACGACGAGAAGTATATATATGTTCTCGTTCGCGCCAAGGACGCCTGGGCGGTGTACGAGACTACGATAAGATCCGACCAGCGTATAGTGGATGAGAACATGCGCTACGGCCAACAGTTCCACCGGTCCATTCGTAACACCCCTTTTCAGCCCCTTCAGAGGCAACAGGAAACGATGGAGAAACTCCGGCGCGATCGGGAGGCATGCCAAGCTAGGGACAGCATAAGGGAGGCCGGAAGGAAGTTTGCAGAGGCTCATTCTCAAGCGTTTTCCCTCCAGACTACTGGGTGTATGACATCCACGCAAGGATGGATGTCACTCACTAGGGGCGAAGACGGGGAGCCGCACTGGACCTTCGAAGAGACCGCTTGGACCGTAGCGGAGGGCGCAATCTCCGTCTGTTTGCCGAGCCTCTCGCCGGGCATCCGCTTCGAGGCTCTCGTGCTGCGGGGTGCCAGCGGCATGGAGAAGGAGCGGCAGTACCTCCAGTTCCAGACCCGGCTCGAGCAGTGGCAGCTCG
>LGRX02020993.1:0-11568 GCA_001247695.2 Cymbomonas tetramitiformis
GCCCAGATGACAGGAGCATGGGCTCTCCCCTCGAGGGGCTGCCCGGTGCACTGCCCAGATGACAGGAGCATGGGCTCTCTCCTCGAGGCGCTGCCCGTTGCACTGCGTGTGCGGGTGTGTAGGGTCTCGTTTACATTCATGTGGGCATACAGACTTGTTGAACTGGGGGCACGCTGGGTGAGGGCAAGATCATCTGGATTACTCTTCTTGGTTCCTCACCGTAGTGGATTGGCTGGGACCATTCATGGCCCATCACACACGCATGCCGCACAGGCCTAAGGCTTAGATCACCTGGCTAAATGCCACCCCTCCCTATGGGCACCGCCGCAGGGGAGCTACCGGCCGTGCAACCGCCTCGGCATGGAGTCGAGCACCTCGCCTTTCCTGAAGATGAGCTATGAGACGGCTACGCACTTTCTCACGGACGCCACCTTGCAGGTGCACCGCCATCCCCGCGCTTCTCAGCAAGATCTGCAGGCGTAACTCAGCATGGTGCATCGGTCGGGATGGGTCACATTTCTCGATGGCAACACAGCCGGAGTCATGGAGGACGTGAGACAGCGACCAGGGTGCTGACCGTGACATAGGAATCAGAATGCTGACCCTGACACATGAATTAGCGTGCGGAAGCATCTCTCGGGGACCAGGTTGTCAATGCTTGACACTACAACCAGGATGCTGTTAAGTCACTCACGGTGGTACCTTGATCCGTGCCCAAGATGGGTTGCCCCCATTGCAAGGGAGTCCCTGCTTGTGACAACGCTAGGATTTGAGTACAGAGCCGAGTTACGACATACAACTGGGTGTATAGGGCTGGGTGCTTGCATACCTTTTTATTGATCAAAATCACTCTGACACCAAGTGGCTCCTCAACCTGCAGGGCGCCTCGGATGAGCTCACGTCGCCTTCCTCGCGCATCGTACTCGGCCGCGTTGTGGAGATGGGCACCGGGGCTGTGCAGCTGTTGCAGACCTTTGGTGAACCAAACTCTGAGCCCAAGACGCCGTGAGGGCAGAGCGCATATGTACCGCAAGTACCGCACTTGTTGCTGGCCAATCTGAAGACACACCACCAGATCAACTGGGTATCTTCAGCCTCATAGACCCTGCCTGTGTGTGAACTCGGTGGACCACACGCACATCACGCAGTGGCAGTCTGAATAGTGCGCCAAATTGTTTGGTAGAAGATATTGCTCCGTTAAGATCGGATCTGTAATTGCCCAATACCAGTTGTATGGTCAATTATGGGCGTCAGTGCTACACCAATGCCTTGATGGACCGTTGATGACCAGTCATACTGCATAACTGCAGTTTTACGCACAAGTGCTGAGCTAGCAGTGCACAAAATTAAAGGAAGGAAGCAGCATTGCCTGTGTAGTTTACACTCTGTGAGTGCATATTGAAGTTGAAATATTTATCTTCGTTAATTTTGGAAAGGTTGGAGCGAAGAAGCTGTCTCCATGCTCGTTGAAATGTCCTCCTGCAAATCCTGCGAATAATGAGTGCATGCACATGAAGTGTTGCAAAATTGTGTGTTGAGGTTGCAGGACAAGGGTAAATTTCAAAAGTTGGTGCCGAGCATTCCATGCAGTTATGATAGCGTAGAGTTGACGAAAAAGTCGATATATAAGTGAATATCACAGGTGTTGATATTCTAGCATATCTAAATGGCATGATACGGTAAACCTTGGAAGACTGGCATTCCTAGGACATTGCCCAAACAGCCGACGTAAATGTTTTATTATTTTGTAAACAAGACTACAATCGGACAATTGCGATATCTTTATGTAGGGGAATATTAACCAGTATGTTAACATGATGAGACAGCGGCTCTCCAAATAATCACTTCAAGCGAGAACAGCCTCCGAAGAGCTGATTTTACTGTCTTATACTCTAAGGGCGCGCCTCCCGAATATTTGATGAATCTAGTAATTTCAAGTTAGCATCAATCACGTTCTGCAACCTATACAAATCCTAATCAGGGGATCGCCACATAGTAATTGCCCGTTTCACTTATCTAGGTGCCTCTTGCCCTTTTCCTTCGAGGGAGCAAGTTTTCCTCGTCATCACTGTCGATATTTTCAGACTTGACAGACTGGCCGTTTGGCTCCGATATGGTTTTCACACCTCGGGCTCGAGGGACAGCTAAGATCAGCCACAATCCTCCGTCCAGGGATTGGTTGATCATCATCATGAGCTGGCACCAATGATGTGTTCTGTCACGAGTGCCATCACAACGAATTCGCACCGCACTCCTACTCCCGTGTTGGTGCAGGAAATTTAAAAACTTCTTCATATCTACGCAACCGGGAACACGTCTTGTTAAGTTGAACTCATACTTGCAGCAACGATAACATTGATAACCGATCGAACTCGTTACGTACGAACACTCACGCGCAGCACTCTTTAGGCACGTGTCTCGTTTCACTTAAAATTGCGCTAGTAAATGCGGCCTCTTATAGTGAGCTGTACTCAACTAACTCGCCTTGTCGCGATACACGGTAAACTGCTATAATTGATACTCTGCACGGTACTGACTATTGCTCGCAACGCGAAACAACACTGTAAATGCACTTGTGCTAGGAGGCAAGCACAAGAGCAAGAAAAACGGCTAAGTATAAAACGCAGGAGTACTCAGTACGGAGTACAGTAGGACCGATCAGAATGATGTTGATGTGAGGTGCCTAGCCTGTTGTACGGAGTACTCAGTACAGTTGAGTTATGGAAAGAGTTCCTGAATGTATAAGAACTCTAAGTGTAACCCGTTTCGGGGAGATGAACTGAACTGAAAAGTATAACATAAAAGTAAAGAGCCGTAACTGCTGTATATTGTGTATTGAAAGCATGCACTGATAGCAAAAGCATAACTATATAGATTTACGAAACCGAAGTCTTGTAGTTGACCAAACGTAATCATACCTCGTGCGGTCGTTTAATAAGTGTAGATAGTATAAGTCCGAAACCGTAAAGAAGAGAAGAAGCCAAGGTGTAGACTCCTACAAAATGGTAATTAGTTCGTGTTTTCGCGTTGCTTCCCTGTCTTTCTTGCGCAAATTCTGATCAACCCGCCCCGCCTTGTGCGATTAGCTAGCGAGGTACTTGCACTACGAAATCGAGAATGCCTGTGCTTTCGCTCTTGTTGCGCGGTGGTGTGTGGGATTGAGGGTTCCAGGTCGCTTGGAGCCGCGTCGGTGTGGAGGAATCTAGCCCGACGACATTCTTTTGAGGTGCGCGCGTTGCCTTAGTCCTAGCACGCATACACGCATAGCACGCATAGACGTGTTTTTGGACTCGCAGGTGCGGAGAATTAGAATCGTCTCCGTTTTTCGGCAATTCCGACCCTTCGCGGCGGAAGCGCTGCGCAAAATTTTCAATTTTGCGTAAGCCTTTGCTGAAATTCGGGGTTGGTTCGGGAATTCCCCTACCTTTAGTTTAGCCTTCTAGTCCCCCCTATTCGGGAATCTCCGCGCTTCGGCCGGTGTGCTTACTTGTGCTCGCGCGCAAGTGGCGTATTCCTGGGATCGGGTGCTAGTTGCCACACCAACCGCTTTTCGATTGGTTAATTTGCGAGCGTGCAACGTTTGATGTCCCCCATGGGGCTTTAGCTTTCTAGGATCTTCCTTTCCGGAAATTTCCGCGCCTCGGCCGGTGTAGCCACTTGTGCTCGGGCGCAAGTGGTAAATTTCTAGATCGGCGGGTGCTAGTTGCCACGTGTGTCGTGTACACTTTCGGCTTTAGCTAAATTAGATCTCACGCATAGCACGCATACTATGCCCATGTATTCAGATGAAGAGGAATGCCTCGGTCGGTCGGGCCGGCGTGGGGGGGGTCGGGCCGGCGCCGCCCCCGGCTCAGCCGTGGGGTCCGGTCGGTCGGGGTCTCGCGCTGCGGGCCTGTCGGTCGGCCCAGGCTCTGGGGAGTTCTGGGGCGCAGCGGCGGGTCAGACAGCCGGGATTGGCGCTCCCGTGAGAGGGGGGGGGAGTGCGGCGTGCGCTTGCGCGCCAATACGGCGGTGAAGCCCTCGAGGTTACACCGGCGCGCACGCCCCTGAGAGCCCCTCCAGGGTTGTCTGGTGGGCCCCCCAGGGCCTCGCCACCAAAAACCCCTTCACCAGCGAGGGTCAGTGGGGCTGAGCCAGTGTCCGAGCTCGCATTGAGCTCGGCGCTACGGCAGCCGGCGCGCCGGAAGCGTGCGTCGCCCGAGGCTCCGGCACCGCCGGCGGCAGGCGCCGGCTCCGGGTCGGACTCGGACCGCTCTGCTAAGGGGTTGAACCCCTCGGCAGCTCCCTTCTCCCCACTCCCTGCGTCCAGCAGGAGTGCGAGTAGTAGGGTCGTCCGTCAGGAACCGACGTCGGGACCGGCAGCGTCCTCCCTCTCTTCCCTCGTGGGGAGCGAGCAAGGAAATCTCATCAGTGCCCCAGGGCGCTTTGAGGTTTACCGAGCCAGTGACTGGAGTCCCCCGGCAGAAGGGGAGTCTGATGATGTCCGGCGCCCAGAGCAGCTAGACGTCGTCCAGTCACGGGGGCGCGAGTCTCGCATCCGGCCCAATCCGGCTTGGCGAGGAGAGCGACGTCAATCCATGCTCGCATTGGCCCTCCGTCAATGGAGCACCTGGGCGCTGAATTCAGCGCAACGACGTGCGAGAGTCTCCCTGCCATCTCGTCAGCGCGCAACAGCGCGGCTTGCGTGGGTCGCATGGAGGGCCAGGACGGACCAGTCAGCGCATCAACGCGAGCTCCGGCGCCTGGCATTCCAAGCGTGGAATGACGTCACCCAACAGGTCGCCCAACTTCAGGGCCTGTTTGACAAAGGCAGTCGGCGCCGGGTCGAGTCCACTTTCGCAGCATGGCGCCAGCATGTCGTCCAGACACAGGGTCTGTGGCGCAGAGGCAGACGTCAAGCTGGAGCTGTCTTCATGGCATGGCACCAGCAGACGATGCTCGCCAAGGAGAGGAGCACCTGGTGGGTTGGAGCCCGGAGACACCGGATGACCCAGATGGGCAGGAGGTGTCTTCGCGAGTGGCGCCGGCTCCCCAGGACGACCCCAGTCAGCTCGGACTCGTCCCAGGGAACGAGTGCCCGCCGTCCAGTAAGGAAGGCGGGAACCTCATCCGGTGTCAGCTCTTGCTCGGATTCCGACCAGGAGTCTATGTGGCAGGACATCCGTCGAGGCCTAAAGCGCCTGGGGAAAGACCACCCGCTGTCAGGGCTAATGTGGTTCCAGCTCAAGGACTATGGGCTCTCCGAGGACGGCGCTTATCGCCTGGAGATCCACCAGCAGACAGTCCCCGAGTCCAGGGTGTTGATGCAGCAAAAGCGCGAGGACCCTCACAACTCCCTTGGGAGGTGTAGATTCTCTGTCTTTGCCATCAACGCCAGCAGACCAGGGGAGCTGGTACGCCAAGGAGCGGACCTCCAGGAGGTAAGGAGAGCGGTCGTCGCGGCCGTCAGAATGAGCGGCTGCACCCGGAAGTCACCCAGGGGTCTTAGGAAGTCAGGTGCAGCACCTCCGAGTTCCGCAGCCCCCGGTGGGAACTGGTCGAACCGGTTTGCTCCCCTCTCGTCCTCATCGGAGGAAGAGCATCCCGCGGAACGTCCGAGGCCCAGGACTCAGGCGCCTAAGCCGAGCGGCCCCAGTCGCCCGGTGCCTCGCACCCGGAAGCCCAGTCGAGCACCATCGGCCCCGCACCCCGGTCCGACTTCCTCGGGGAACACGTCGTCGTCCCCGGAGTCCACTTCGAGCAGGAACAGTCAGGACCTGCAAGAGCTGAAGGAAGCCTGGCAGAAGGAGTCGCAAGCTCGGGAGGCGGCTGCCGAGGCTCGCCTGGCACAGCTGTCTCGGCAACTCCAAGAGAGTCAAAGAGCTGCCGAGGAGCGCAGGATCTCCGATCAGCGCGCTGCCGAGGAACGCAGGGTCTCCGAGCGACGCGCTGTCGAAGAGCGCTGGGCTGCAGACCGGCTGGCCGCAGAAGCCCGGGAGACTGCCAGGCAGTTGGCTGTCGACGAGAGCGTCGCTCAGCAGGTAGCCGCTGAGGAGCGGCGAGCAGCAGCTGAGGCCCAGCTGGAGGAGAGGCTGCAGGCGGTCATAGAGTCACAAGTCCAAAGGCTCGCCCTGGTTCAGGCCTCGCCCCCAGGGCCCGTGGAGTCAGACGCTCGGGGGCCCTCAGCGGCAGCGTCGAGTCCGGTTCAGGAGACGCCCATCTCCCGAGAGGGACATGAGCTGGTAGAGCCGACTTCCGTCGTCACCTGTGACGTCGAGAACCGGGGCGTTCAAAGCCCTCCGGAGGAGTCGCGCGCGGGCGTGACAGCGCTTCCGCCGCACTCATGGGACTTTATTTCCCTTCCTATACAGGTCTGCGACGCCCTCCGGAAACACGTGGTCGGGTATGCCAACTCGGGGATCGAAGCCCAGCGCCTGTTTTACCACGCTGCTCGTAGGTATCGCACCCTTGGTCAGGTCGCCGGGTGCTTACACCCTACCAACCAGATCAGGCAGTGCCTGAAGGCAAGGATCTCGGACGAGGACAGGGTCCTCGGGGCCCAGGTGATTCACAGTCTCACGACGGCCTTGGCGTCCGTCGCAGAGAGCTGCGCTCGCTGTGGGTGCGGGCACGAGGAGAGCCCGGTGCGTATGTGGGCGTGTCAGGCAAGCGCTAAGAAAAGTGTGGTGGCGTTCATGAAAAAGGTGTACCTGCCGGTGTGTGGGTTTTGCGCCGCGGACGTGTGGCCCGGTGCTTTCGACCACTTTCCGGCTGTGATGCCACCTCCGCTTCCTACGGCGGCAGACACACCGGGAGACGGGGGGGGGATGGTCCCTCAACTGGAGCACTCGGAGCCAAACGAGCTTTCGGAGATGCCCGGTGCCGGCGGTCATGGTGGTCCTGGTGGCTCGGGGAGCGGTGACCCTGGAGGGCCGGGAGGCCCGGGGAGTCCGGGCGAGGACCCTGGCGGCGATGGCGAGGACGGGGATGGCGACAGCCAGTTCACCTTCTCGTCTTCCTCTCGTTACAGGGAGCCCCGGAGCCATTACAGTCGTAAGGACGAGCAGCACGCTCTCAAGGAGGCCACCAGAGCCATGGAGAAGGCGGTGGACAAATACCACACAGAGGTGGAGGGGTCGTCCCACGTCTTTGGTCGGCTCCTCCGATTTGTTCGGCAAGTCAGGGAGGTTCGGGAACTGGAGCCGGTGCGCTACGCCATGGAGATGGCGCGTCTGGGACCACTAGAGAGCGGGGGTGAGGAGAAGGTGTTGTCGGACCACTCCCTGCTGTCAGAAGTGGCCAGACACTGCTTCGGCAAACTCAGCTCCGAGTACCGCGAGCTTTCTTCGGTGTTGACGGAGGCTCGGGAAGGTAAGAACCTCACCTTGGACGTCATAGTGGTTCCCTTGGCGCAGCTGGTGATGCCCGACAAGGGGGAAATGGCGTCGATCGGTCCGTTCCTGCGTCGCGTGCGTCAAAGTCAGGACAGACAGACTCGCACGGTCCGCGAGTTCTGGGACGGGGTGCACCTTGCTCACGACATCGTGAGCATGCTGGCTGCCCACGAGCTCACCTCTCCGGTGCCGGAAGAGGAGCTGCTGGAGATATTCCTTACGGGATTGATACCGGAGATAAGGAGGAAGGTCTTCCTTATAGCCGAGAGGAAAGGCGCTTCGGTCCTGACTCTGAGCCGGACGGCCAGCAAAGGCCGCCACGAACTCCTGACTTGGGCCATAGAGGCTGAGCGGGAGTTGCGGCAGAGCCAGGATAAGACGAGCCGCTCGGTCCAGCTGCTGGCCCACGTAGATGTCACGGAGGAGCTGCTAGCCATGGCGACATCCGCTGGCGCTCCGACACCCACAGGGCAACGACTCGGCTCCCCAGAGTACGAGGGCTGCCGTCTGTGCAAGAGCATGGACCATTATGCCCGCGACTGTCCGCAGGCGAGCCAGCGCCCGAAGGAGTGGGCCAAGTGCCTCCTGGAGGACACCCTGGCGTTGATAGGGGACGAGTCGGTGGAGGAAGCTTTGGCTGCCATCGGTTTGGATTTTGTCCAGGAGGACGCTCCCCAGCCCAGGGCGTCCTCCCCGCAGTAAAGGGCGCGGGCCCCGTCACTGCGGGGTCAGGGGGACAAAAGGGCCCCGCGCCGGCGTCCACAGCGATGCAGGTGCTGCGTGATAGGTGGAGAAGGTGTGGGAGACACCTTAGTGGCAGCGCCAGGCGCCACCTCAAGAGCCAGAGTCGAGTCGAGAGGTATGAGCAGGAAGGTTTAGACATGCTAGCCGCCACCCGCACGGAAAGCCCAGAGCCTCCTGAGCGGGAACAGGTCGAGCAGCGCGTCCAAAGAGAGCAGGCAAACTTCTGGAAGTCCGCCAGAACCCCAGTAACCGCCTCGGTTCCGCGTCCCGAGGAGCCGTGGGAGCTGCTCTGTTGGATCACCGGTGCGGACACCCGGGGTAAAAACCGGTCGAGCCACACAGTTGAGCCACGGGCAGTCTACCAACACCACCTGGAGAACCAGGGGTCGGATGTTGCGAGAGTTCGCGGGCACTGGAAGTTCAGAGCTCAGCGTTTACCCCCCAGAGTTAGGAAAGCCTTTCAGGCCCAGCAGCCAAGTGCTCGCCTGCGTTCCGCCATCAGGGCGCTAGAAAGGTATCTAAAGCTAGAAGAGTCGGAGGTCCGGCCGGTCAAGTCCCTTGCGCTTTGGAGGGCAGGGCAAAGGCGGATGAGCCAGAAGCTTGGACCCACGACCAGTAAGCCCCAGTTGAATCGAGAAGAGTTAGATAAGCGCTTGAAGCGGCTCGTCAGGGTGCGCGAGTTCAATCGCCGACGCAAAGCCATCTTGGATCAGGAGTTCGGACGGTTTGTTCGCGTTGCCAAGCCCAAGCCTGCCGAGGGAGAAGAACTCTCACCACCAGAGAGAACTTCAAAGCCCAGTCGGCCGTGGTTGACCCGAAGCAGGGCTCGCCAGGCTTTGGGCCCGAAACGCAGACCATGGCTGACTCCTGAAGACAAGGCGCTTCGAACCTCTCGATTGCAGCGCAGGTACGAGTTGGAGGGTAGGGACCCGGCTTCTACCTCAACAGAACGCCATGCGGACTTCCACGCCTTCGTAAAGGAGGAGTTGGAAAGGGAGAATAGGGAACTTCAGCAAGACAATGAGCTGATGCACCGGGACGAGCAAGTCAGAAAGCACATAGCGGCTAAACTGGCTGCAGCGTCGGTCCAAGTCGCGGTGTCCCCCCCAGACTTCCCGGAGCGCAGCGCAGTTCAGAAAGCAGTCGCCATCGGCCTGCTAGCGGACGCGTGTACTTACTGCCTCCCGGACTGTGACTCCGACGCAGAAACGTCAGTCACCCGCCTGGACTGCATAATGCAGGACGGCGATATCAGTCCGAGCTGGTGTGAGTCCCTGGCAGCGGTGTCCTCGATGGGAGCGCGCCCGAGGAGTTTCGACAGGCACAGTCGCACACCGACGTTGTTGCTGTTTTGGGCCTGGATTGCGGGCGTCAGAGTCAAGGTGTTAGTGGATTCGGGAGCATCCACCAATATCATCGCAAAGAGTACACTGCAGAGGCTCTCCGGCGTCAAGCCGGTGCGCCACGAGCAAGCCATGCGGGTTCGAGTGGCTGACGGCTCCACATATGATGCTAATTCCTGCATCAGGCCCAAGCTCCTTGCTGAGACGTCGAAGGGGTCTTACGGCCAGCAGGTTGAGCTTCGGGTAATGCCACTCGACCTCAAGCAAGGTGGATGTCATCCTGGGAGGTCCTTGGCTGGCGAACCTTTCCCCGGTTACGCTGGATTATAAGAACTGGGGTTCGGTCCGGTACACCAAGGGCAGGGAAGAGGTCGTCATCACCGGCTGTTCGCCGGGGTCACCGGACCCCAGTCGGTCCAAGGACACGGCAATGGCACTGGTACAGGGAGTCCTTTTGAGCCAACGTCGAGCTCGCCGGGACCTGCGGACCCTCCGAAACAGAGAGGAGCAAGCTTTCGTCGTCTACCTCGGCCCCGATGGGACTTTTGGCGCGTTGGCCTGCAACAAGGGGGGGGGACTCCGACGAAGATTCCCCCAACGATGTTGTAGCAGGCCTAGCGTCAGAACCCTCCTCCGGGTCCGAGGATAGTGAAGTCAGCGTGCGTCCCAGCGCAACGGTGCCGGACGGAGCTGAGGAGTCTGAGGGGCCGGGAGGGTTGGTCTCGGATAGTTCCGAGTCCGGCTATAGTGACGTGGAAGGAGCGTGTCATTTGCAGAGAGTAGGGGCGGTGGTCGAGGATATTAGGCCACAGGGATTTGCGAGTACGGTCGACGAGGCCGGGGATCACCCTGACCCTCTCAGCTTTTTCGCTAACAAACAGGAGGCGAACGGAGCATTTGCGTTGCTTCCGCCAGCGGTGCGTAGACAGGCGATAGAGGATCACGCGGCCGGGAAGCCACCCACCTGGCACGCTCAGGCAGCCGCGGCGCTCCGGCAGGGCCGGGGTCTGGTCGCGGAGCGACGACCCCGAGCCCGGCGTAAGCGAGTGCGTTGGCGTGACCAGGTCGCAGCAGTCGGTCAGCCTGGTGCTGAAAGTGGCCCCTCTACCGAGCAGCCACCGGGACCAAAAGTCCCCACTGTCCCGAGTCCTCAGAGTCAGAAGTCGCGAGCCTCGGCACCAGTCCCGCCGCCAGCTCCGCAGACCACAGACCCGCCGGTACCGGCCGCCCCGCCAGGTACTACCTCGCCGCCAGCCCCACAGACTGCTCAGGCCTCCCCGGAACCGCCGGAGGACGAGATAGACGAGACGGTGTCGCCGGAAATCTGGCAGCAGCGTAGGGACCTGGAAAAGGAGTTCGCAGATGTCATTTGCACAGAGCTGCCGGAATCAGTCCAGTCAAGGGAATTCAAGTCCGGCATCCGGCTCAGGCCAGATTGGAGTGGGAACGCCTTGCACCGGCGAGGGTACAAGCTGTCGCAGGAGGAGTTGCGGCAACTCCGGCAACAGCTAGATGAGCTCTTGGCCAAAGGGTACATACGACCCTCGGCCTCTCCGTGGTGCTGCGGACAGGCGAGTTCGTAGGACATTGGAGATCATCCGGTACTTGATGCCCGAAGCATACTTCATTGAGAACCCGAGGGGAAGAGAGCCCCACGGGTTGCACACGCGTCGCTGCATGAGCAATCTACCAGCTCCGCACCTCGTCACGTACTGCAAATACGGGACCGCATACAGGAAGCCCACGCACATCTGGACCAACGTTCCGTTGCGCACACCCTTGCGAGTGTGCGATTCCGATACGCCTTGCGAGTTCTTCCGGCAGCACGGTAGGCACGAGAAAGTAGCGCAAGGAGGGCGCGCGATGAGAGCCGGAGGTGTGTTCGCGAAGGGCATGGGAGCGCGAGAGAATTTGTATGGGATTCCGTCAGCATTGTTAAAACAGCTTTTCCACAACCTGACCCTACATGAAGAGGTGCATGCGTTTCTGTCTGAACTGCTTGTCAGGGAGGATCTGAGCGAGATGAGCGTTTTAGTCCAGTCAGCTGTTGTTGAGAGTGACCCGCCCGAGTTTGAGCCGGAACCGATAGCGTTGGCGGGAGTGCGAGC
>LGRX02020998.1:0-13960 GCA_001247695.2 Cymbomonas tetramitiformis
CCCCCGCCTCTGACAAGCCTGCCCCCCAGTCCCGCGCTGCCTACCGGTCAGTCGCCTGGGCCCTGTATCGATGACTGTGGGCACTAAGACTTGCTGCGCCATTTGATCCGAGTCGACTTGGGGGGCAGCATTGGCAAGCATGCGGATAATGCGCTGCTCGAATAATGCGCTGCACGTGCGCCTCCTGACTGGTCGCTGGAAGAGCAGACTTGAGATGGGAGGCTTTGGAGTCCGCGCTGAGACTGGTGGTGGCGCCCGCCACGCCATTTGTTCGGGGCGATGCTGCAGGACAGCCTGGGAGACACGGCGGCGCACCATGCCGCAAGGGAGGGCCACGTGGCGACCCTTGCGCGGTTGATCCGAGCAGACCCGGCGGGGGCGCTGTCGATGCGTAACGGGATGGGCATGACACCGGTGCACGTGGCAGCGCAGCGGCACTCGGCGGTGTTGCGTGCGATTGAGCTCTGCTTGGCGGATGTGAACGCCAGCGACGCCGCCGGCAACCGCCCGCTGCACCACGCGGTTCGAGCCAGGCACGGGGTGGCGACGATGGTGGGCGTGTTGATGCGGGCGGGGGCCGACCTGGACGCCACGAACGCCGCCGGGGACTCAGCTCTGATGCTCGCTGTGGCAGATGGCGATGTCGCCACCACGGAGCTGCTCCTGGCTTCAGGTGCGGCCATGGCTGTGGTGGCAAGGGAAGCCCCTGGCGAGGGTAACAGGGGCCCGCGTGGCGACGTGTGCAAGGAGAGCGCGGGGGCTCCAGTCGTCCTGCCTCAGACGTATCCCCTTAGCGAAGGAAAAAGGGACGACCCGACAGATGAGCTCGCAGGCGGGGGAGCAGGGGCGGCGCCTATGGGCGCCGAAAAGGAGGAACCGTGTCGCGGCGACGAGGCGGCGGAGGCGCCCAAACCCGTGCGCAAGGTGGCAGCGCATTACGCTGCAGCAGGGGGGCATGTGACGGTGCTACAATTGCTGTGGCAGTGGGGGGCAGATCTGAACCTCACAAACGCCAAGGGATGCACGCCTGCCCACATGGCGGCTGCGGGTGGGCATGAGGGGGTCGTACGGGCACTGCAGGAAGTGGGGGCGAAGCTCGACGAGACTGACCACGAGGGCATGACGCCCGCGCACCATGCGGCAGTAGGGGGGCACGTGAAGGTGGTCCGGGTGCTGCAGGAGGGGGGGGCGGACTTGAGGAAGGTGACTGCAGCGGGGATGACGTTGGCACACCTCGCGCCGAAGGCGGCTTTTGTGGAGGTACTCGGACAGATGCGAGAGGCAGGCGCGGAGCTCGGGGCGGCGGACAACACCGGGACAACCGCGGCGCACCTAGCCGCGAGCCGGGGATGTGCGGTGGGTCTGGAGCTGCTGCATGCCGCCGGGGTGAGCCTCAGCACAGGGGATAAGCGCGGGCGGATGCCGGCACATCTGGCGGCGTACTGGCGCCACGTAGGTGCTATGCAGACATTGGTGCGGGCGGGTGCCGATGTGAATGCAGCCGATGTGAAGGGGGTCACTCCCGCACACATATCGGCGGAGAAGATGTATGTGGACGTCATGCGCGTTCTCGTGCAGGCGGGAGTGGACCTTCGTACGGCCGATGCAAAGGGTGTCACCCCTGCGCATCACGCTGTCAAGATGGGGGAGAAGGGGTGGATGCTGAAGGTGGTGAAGGCGGGGGGCGCCGACCTCGGTGCGGCGGACCTCGCCGGGGTTACACCCGCACACACCGCGGCGGCGGCGGGGCGTGCGGACTGGCTGCGGCTGATTGGGAGCACGGGCGTAGACCTTGGGCGGGCGGACCTGCAGGGGAGGACCCCGGCACATACGGCGGCATCAGCTGGGCACGTGGCGGCCCTGCAGGCGCTGCACGATGTAGGAGTCGATCTCGGGGCGGCAATGGCTGGTGGGAAGACTCCAGCTTACCTCGCAACCTTTCACCGGCACCTAGGTGCTCTGGAGTATCTGGCCAAGGTATTAGGAGTCGGGGTCGGGCGAGCCGCGGAGGATGGCACAACACCTGCGCACCTGGCAGCCAAGTCGAAATATGCGGAGTTGCTTCAGGTGCTGCGGGAGGCAGGGGTGGACCTCGGGGCTCCGAACCTCGACGGGGTCACTCCTGCGCACCAAGCTGCGGGGAGTGGAAGGGTGGAGATGCTGAGGTGCATGAGAGAGGCCGGCGTTGACCTGGCGCGGATGCAGAAGGAGGGGGATACACCTGCGCACGTGGCCGCAAGGAGAGGGCATGCTGGGGTGTTGCGCTTTCTGGCGGCCTCGGGCGTAAACCTCAGCCTCCACAATAAGGTTGGGTGGACGCCGGTGCACGCGGCGGCTGATATGGGGCAGGTAGAAGCACTGCAGGCGATGAGGGAGCTGGGGGTCGACCTCAGTGTTGGCGATAATGCCGGCGTCAGACCCACTCATGTGGCAGCGCTTCGGGGGAGGGTGCAAGTGCTGCAGATGCTGCATGAGGCAGGGGTGGACCTCATGGCCGCAACTGATGCTGGGGACACACCCGCGTGTCTGGCAGCCTCGGTTGGTCATGTTGGGGTGCTCCATATGATGAAGGAGGTCGGGGTAGTCCTCGGCCATATTGTCGATAGGAACGGAGATACCCTTGTGGATAAAGCAGTCAAGGGCGGACATATTAATGTGCTGAGAATGTTGAA
Organism: Cymbomonas tetramitiformis; assembly: GCA_001247695.2. Classification (NCBI taxonomy): domain Eukaryota; kingdom Viridiplantae; phylum Chlorophyta; class Pyramimonadophyceae; order Pyramimonadales; family Pyramimonadaceae; genus Cymbomonas; species Cymbomonas tetramitiformis. The sequence goes on from LGRX02020998.1 coordinate 2,673, forward strand.
GGAGGATGGTATGAATCTGTGCTTGGTGACCGATACTGGGAGGTCTCTGGCCCACCTTGCTGCTGATTCGGAAACCCAGGTGGAGATGTTGCGCTTTCTCGGGGAGGCTGGTGTGCCTCTCGGAAGCGGCAGAACGAGGGGATAACACCAGCGGACTTGGCTGAATATTATGGGAACTTGGAAGCACTTCAATTTTTGCATGAGGCCGCCATAGACCTTTGGTGTAGGCCTGCAATAGATTAAAGCTGAACCGCAGGGATTTAGAAATAATGTAATAGCCATCAAACATGAGGATTAGTTCAGTAAGGACGATGCCATATAATTAGCAGGCATCCATTCCTACTCATATATTGCGCGTCGTTATGTTCAATGCATTCCCCCTCCGGGACCACTTTGTGAGGTGGAGTACGAATGCCAATGAATCACTCCTTGATATACGGTCCCTCTGACTTAAAGCGCGTGCATCCATCTGACATTGTATTCAGTATCGTTACTTTACGGTATTGTGTGAAACTTCAAAGTGACCGAGTTACTAGCAATGTGAAGAGTACAGTCGACTTTCGCACTAATTTACTGTAGGAATCCGAGAGGGATAGGATATTGCACTGGTTTAGAAGACTAATGCTGGTCATCTAGACGCCTGTTGTCAGATCGCCACGTCGATGGCGTGATTCGCACGAAGGAGTATACGCGTCACGTTGACTACGGTTCGAACGCTGGGCGCGGGCGAAGGGCCTTCCTCTGGCCTACTTCGGCTCACTCGAGCGCTGATGTGAAGGGATGGTGGATGATGGAGGTCTTCGGCGGGGATGGGAGCGCTGATGTCGTGGATGTGCAAGAATGTACCTAAGAACGTACCGGAATAGGTGGCGTTATCGACGCGCGGTTGGGTTGCTCGAAGCCGATGACGTTGGAATTGGGACAAACTGCTCACGGGAGAAGTCGTCGGAAAAGGGATGGGCCGCTCCGAGGCATGGTTTTCGAAATATATCCGATATACAAATGATAAACTGGTATAAGTGATATCAAATATACAACTTGATAATATGAAACAAAAAATCCAGTAATGGCTTCGTCTATGCCAGTCATACTGGTGCGCAACGGATTGCTACCGACAGTACTATGGCGGATTACTGGTACAACTTTATCAGTGGGGGAGGTTACTGGTGAAAAATAGTCCGGATGGCTGCATGTGGCTAATGGCTGAGCTGCTCATGGTAATGCTTTCTACAGGGAGGACGTTGCGGCAATATTGGGCGGTAAAGTGTAGCGGGAATGAGGCGGGTACGTTGATGTAGGCTCGATCCGCGGATCAGGATGTCGAAACAAAAGGGAGGTAGACGGAATGTCGGCGGAAGTCGAAGTCGTGGGCGTTGTACACGATAATGAGGGACGCATGGTAGCTATTCACGCGATCCAACCACAAAATTACGCCGACATGCAACTCGCGAGCACCCGTACGTACCGATGCGGCAACGATAATCCTAGCTCTCCAACTCGAGTTATACCCCAATTCTCACATTAGCCGCCCATCCGACTACCGCATGCAACGCCCCTCCGACGAGCGGAGGCGTTTTGCCAATCATAGTGAAAGGAGTGTCAGCAATATGTGCATGCGCACCATGGCCTGCGAGATATATCGATACACCTGGCTAAAATGGTGAGTGATATCCGATATATAACGTGGTACGATGAAGTTGTTTAAAACCCAGGGATTGCCCGTTATGCCAAACATACTGGTGTCAACGGATTACTACGTTACTGTACCACACGGAGTTCCGGTAAAGATTAACTCCTATACTAGAATGTCTCCCGAAACCGGGAAACAAATTCTGGTTTTTGACCCCAATTGGCAATAAACCGTTATAGCCCCCTGGGTTCGGTACCCTAATCCGCGTGTGTAACAATCCTATAACGTCCCATTTGATGATTTGAGTACCCTGATTTTTTTGGGGTGAAAGTAGAAAACCTAAGGTCCAACCTCCGCGAAATATGGTATTGCTCATAAATTTGAGGGCAACGAAAAGCGGGCGCGGTGTTGCCAAGAAACCCCGAACCTGTCGGTCGCACATCCGCGGTTTCCCTAAGCACACTTTTCGCGATTTTTTTTTGCGAAATTTGGGGGGGTAACGACATTGAGAAATTTTCGCGAAATATGGGGGGGTTCGAAATTAGTGCGAAATTTAACTTATTTCGCGTGATTTGGAATTTGAAACCGATTTCGCATTAGATTTTGCTTTTCGTTCCGCGTATGTCAACTCGGTTCCATCGGAAGGTATGGCAGTGCGCGAGGTGTTTCGTCTGCTGCCATAAGGCTAGAGGTTCACTGGGTGGGGATTCTCAAGGGCTCAAGGTCTCACGGCAGCTCAAGTAGTCAAGTAGACTATGCTGAAACCTAGGTTCGTCTCTCTGACTCACGATTTTTTGGCTATCCGCATCGAGAGGAATTGTTTTCTAGAATATATGGGTGGTGGCTAAACCCACCGAGTGAGGTTCGGCCATCAATTCAAATCAAAACGAGTCATCCACCGACAGTCGACAAGGTCAGTGCAGATGTACTCGTCGCCAATACGGGTAAGATCCATATCAATGCGTCGGCATCGACTGCAGGCAGGCCTCATAGACAACTCATACCGCGACGGGTAGATCCATTGAGGATCTGCATGCTCGTTGTAAAAGCCGTTGTGCCAGGCCCAATGATATTCATGAAGCTATCGTTTTTCGAAGTCGTCGAAATCGATGTAGTCTAGCCGGAATCTGAAGTTGTTTGACATGCCAGCTCCTTGCCAATGGAACCCATCATCATCGTAATGTGGGGCTTCAAAGTTGGAGGTAGGGAATATCTGCAAGAAATTTCCGCGATCATGAACATCCCCCCAATCGACTTCGAGCAGATCACGTAATTCATGGAAATAGTGAGCCAAAGTTACACGCATCCAAACATCACCAAACATGCCCGAAAACGTCAAAACGTTTTCGTCCAACGCCCACAAGAAACGTTCTTCGACCCATGCCTGCACAAAGTATTCCTCACGCAATTGACGCAATTCCCGAATGTAAGGAAGAATAATCCAAAACAGGACGTAATGGGTATCCGCCATTCTTGATAATGCAAAGATGAAGCGGTGTGTCTTCTAGGGGGGAAATGGAAAATGATCCTCCTAAAGGCATCAAGCGATTTTAATATTGCCAAGGAGGGCATGGGCCTCTTAAGGTGAAATAGGATGAAACAAAAAAATCACAGGGTTACTTCCTGACTCACGTTTGACAATCGTATACGATTGTCAAGCTCTGGCGTTAGGTTCGTCTCGCTGACGCACGTTTGACACTCGCATACGACTGGGTCATACCCCCTGAGTCCCTGGTTAGGGGGGAAGGGGGGAGTCGGCGTATGACGATGACAGGGTGTCATGTGTCATCGGTCATCGCGCGTCATTGTTAAGTATGGGAAAATATGCATAAAATGTGGTTTTTAGCGTTACATCCGTTAAGTGTGTGCTTAAGTATGGCGACCACCTCGCGTCGATTTGGTCGCGACGGGCAAAGGGGCGGGCGGCCGGGCGGCCGGGCGGGCGGCCGGCACGCCCGCCCGGCCGCCCGCCCACTTTCCGTCCAAATGAAATCCCCGCTACCGTCCATCGTGGGGAACACGAGTATCTCCCCCATATTCTGATTTCGCGGTAGTCCATATTTACAGGGGGTGCATTTTCGAAAAGCGTGCTCGAAATCGTCAAAAAGTGCCCCATAATTTATGAGCAGGACTATAGGATCATGCAAATTGAAATTCGATATAATTGTAAATTCCAAGTATAAACGATTTGTTATGATTTGTTGAATTAGATGCCTAAAAAAGGCTTTGATGACACTAGACTACTGTAGAGACTTACTCTGGCTGAGACCAGAGCCTCCGGAAAGCGATTTTTCACACTTAAGATCGATTTCTGTAATAGTCTGGAGGACCTCTGCTCCTTATGATTTGGAACCTGGCCAAATTGCTTACTTAATCAGCAGCAGCAAAGCGCGAATCCCAACGGGCACAGACGAACTTCCGATCTCACGATCGCCATGTCGCAAACGCGTGCATATGATGGGACAAATACTGATAGTCCCGAGTGACCTCAATGCTCGCATATATATGTCTGGCATATTCTCAACGTACACATAAGTCTGTAATAATCCAGGCATGTTCCAGCATAACACACAATTGTAGAGCTACAAAACTTTTGAAATTCTGATATTCTAGAAACGCGTGCCAGGCTCTCACATACAAGCCCAAATTTCTAACATTGTAAAAAGATAAAAACAGCAGTATAATATATTCATCAAAAGATTAACAAAATCACCAAAAGTACGAATTATTGTACAAAACTGTGAGCAGAACTATCTTAGCAATCTAGCACTTGGCACGCGAACAGCCACCTAGCACTTGCGAAGGCAAAACAATAATGACTCCACTAGTCCTGACCTGCGGTCAGAGCCTACTTATTCTCAAGTCAATGTCACATCTGTAAAAACTTGTAACAGGCTTCCGCCCTGAAATCTTCATCTACCAATAGGATGTCACTATTCTATGCCAGCTTTAATGATGTTACCACTCCCCATCTTCTGACTGACACGTCAGTGACAGTATTGTAGCTGGCATATCTTCTTATCACTTCACAGTCATCCTACAATGACCATATCTTCTTAACCAAGCCTGCCACCCTCAAGCAGTTGTAACGCGCAAGGTCTGTCATACTCGTCATGACTGTCACGCCTGTCACCAGCTGGACAACCCCGGCTTCGGTACCACGAGAAGCCGGCGTTTGTTACAGCTGTCGCAAACGCGTGCATATGATGGGACAAATACTGATAGTCCCGAGTGACCTCAATGCTCGCATATATATGTCTGGCATATTCTTAACGTACACATAAGTCTGTAATAATCCAGGCATGTTCCAGCATAACACACAATCGTAGAGCTACAAAACTTTTGAAATTCTGATATTCTAGAAACGCGTGCCAGGCTCTCACGTACAAGCCCAAATTTCTAACATCCCCCATCTGTAGCTGCTGCCTGCAGTAGCACAGACCTAAATATGGGCTTGTTCAACATACTGAGTCGTGTCACCATCTGCCACGAACTTGCCCAAACTGAAGGTGAACATACCAATACCATCGCCTTCACCACCTTGTAACATTCTGGCTCTCACCAGAGGATTCTTAAATACCAAGACCCACATACACCTGCGGCCAAGAGGTCCATGCTCCAAGTGTCCAATCACGTGTAAGCGTCCAGCTGTCGCAAACGTGTGCACATGATGGTACAAATACTGTCGGATTCGAGCAATCTTAACACTCGCGGATAACCATAAGTTCGTCATTAACATTCACTGGTGTCGGTAACTGTCCAAGCAATCTTAACATAGTACAAGATCGTAGAGCTGACCGGGAGTCCCGGTGCAGGCCCCTATGACAGACTCCTAGGCCAACACTGGACTCGCAGACTGATCTATAGGTTCGTGTTGTGACACACGCTGTGTCACAGGTCGGCTAGACTCCGAAACCGTCCGAGACCGTTCCGGGTATATCTAGCTTAGGGTTTATTTATCAAGGCAGTTTTATCCACACAGTTCGGGAGTTTCTGATATCTGGTGAACTAGGATATTCCAGTACCGGATGACCCACCCACTTTTTCGACAACACAGCGAGCGTTTCGTGATGGAACGAAAGAGAAGAAAATGTATGTGCAGGAAGTGTGAGGGGGAGAAGGAGGAGGGACACTGGAAGATGTGTCCCAAAAACCCAAAGCGGCTTACAGAACGTGAGTTGAATGATGCTCTAGAATCTTTCCGCGTCTAAAGACGCCTTTGAAGAACACGTTCCGTGTATGTAATAATATGAAATAAATGACCTGGTTCACCTTGCTTCTACGTTGTTTTGATGCGCGGTGTGCTTGCAACCGAGACGTGTGTTGGTTCGCGCAGAAGTCTTTGCCTAAAATGTACCAGTGTGAAAGTCGCGAAACGTATCAGCAACGTCCGAACAGTTCTAATAACATATGCTATGTTTATGTTCGAATTCTATTTGCTATGCATTATCTACTCACGTTCAGTATGCTGCAGTTGACACTGTTTTGAAGACGTTCTGAGAAATGTTTGCGGTAAACCTAATTGCCTTTATGTAGGAATGTTTGGCCTCTCATTTTTCAGAATCTCACATTTGAATCGTGAATCTGTGCGCGTTCGATGAAACAATATGATATCGCTACTGTTCGATTAACCCCTAAACCGTTTCCTGGGTCATATATGACCCAAGGGTACTTAAAATCGATTTACGAAGCCGTCTGAAATCCAAAAATGCTTTTGAAAACAGTTTTGAAAAGCTCTCTCTTATGCGCATCCAGCTGCGCGCCCGGTGTTCCTCAAAACTGTCGCATGATTCCAGGATTTAACGATGAAGAGTGTGAAAGCCTTTTGACACAACACACGGTTATGGTTTGCGCATACAAATACTTATATTTAACCCTATTTAGGTCATGTTACATATTCAACACATAGCTAGGCGTTATGCAAAATATGCTAGGGTCATCATTAGGGTTTACACGGGACAATGGATTCGCATTCAGCGCCGCAATGCGCGAGATATACATCCATCTGCGGCATCGCATCTTCATTCGATCTTCGACTTTGAACAATGCAGTACGCTGCGCCTTTGCAATACGATTCCAGTGATATGCCCAAATCGCGAATCGGCCTTCGTATGCGGCAGCTATAGGGAAAACAATGACTTCAACCAAAAGCAAAAATAGTTATGACGGTTTAGGGGTTAAATTTATGTCGGGCCAGAATATTCTAAAACGATTCGATTTATATCGGGCTAAATTGTCAAAATCGGTCAGGCCGATGAGACGCTGCACATAGTAGCAACAAGATTACGCTGTAGGATCTCACGGAGCGTCAACCCTCAACCGCCATCGCTCGACTCGTCTGAACACATCTGATCTCTCATCGGATGAGCACTCGACTCGTGACTGTCTGAACACTCGACTGACGATCGGATGACCGTCACCGTCGCGTGTGTGAACAGTTGAACAGTCGACTACTTGCGCTTCGCCTTCGCGTTCGGTCGGGTGCTTCTTCTCTGTGACAGTATCGTGTATAGGCGGGTGTACCCTTATTACAACTGTACCCTTATTACCACAATTCCGTGGGCGATACCTTGTGGCGATATATAGCCCAAACCCAGTTAACCCAAGTTGAATTTTGAGTAAATTTGGAAGCCCGAACGCCCCATATATCGGTCGATGCTCTGATTCGCCTTTTCTGGAGCGAAAACGGTCGAAACAGTGTTGTAAATAGCTGGTGAAACCCCCCCGCATATCTGAAACCAATAGCAAACGCCGATTTAAGTTCGCAAGAGCATAAAAATTAGTTTTTATAGACGTATGCGCGAACATTTTGCCACGTGGGTTGAACCCCATCGCGGTACAGCGCTTGAACTGGGTGGCGCAAGATCACCATTTTTCCCCCGTATAATAAGGGTACAGTTGGTAATAAGGGTACAGTCTCGACCTGTCGTTGTCATGTGACCTTCGTATATGTCTCGTATAATCGCCTACGTATATGAATAGGGATCCCATATGAATATCTACTGTAGAGGATAGTCTCCGCCGTGACATGACACAATACAGTAAGTATACTTTTAAAAACCTTGGCTCTTCCGACCACGTTACAGTGTCGTCCGTTTCGGTTGGTTCGTCTGTATCAGCGCGTATCTGCGCATCTGAATTTTGTACCGCAGCCGCCGTTAAGGTAATTCTATTTCCTACACATGCCTTACATTGCCTTGCTTCGTGCGTGCGTACGTACCGTGCGGCGATAGTGCCAACCTACCGACCGGCATGGGGGGGAAGAAGGGAGATACGGACATGCGGTATGCCGAAGCTGTAGACTATTGCATTGCGCATGAGTGTCTAGGCTTCCAAGCGATCAACCTGCCAAAGTTCAAGGGTCTCGAGCCGCGTTTACTCCGCGTTTCCTATGGTATCGCACCGTGGCCGCCCGCGCGGCACACCTTGGGTGCGTGCCGCCGGCGCGTGCACGGCAGATAGCACCGCCCGCGCCCCGCGTGTATGGGCGGGCAAGCAAGGGGTGCCCATGACGCAATATCGGTCAAATTAGTCCCATGGGGTCCCAATGGGTCCAAAACATCCCGCTATAGGGGTCCACACCCCCTGCGGGTCGCACTTGAGGGGGCTCATTCCACGGGAAGCTCACTGCCGAAATCTGGCTTTTTCCGATTTTCGCCCGTTTTGGTGGGGCGGCTTGCGCCCGTCTGGGGGGCCATGTGGCGACATGGTAGGTGGTTGTAGGGCTTTGTACACGTCAAACACCACATACAGATGGTAAATTTTGCCTATGGTATCGCACCGTGGCCGCCCGCGCGGCACACCTTGGGTGCGTGCCGCCGGCGCGTGCACGGCAGATAGCACCGCCCGCGCCCCGCGTGTATGGGCGGGCAAGCAAGGGGTGCCCATGACGCAATATCGGTCAAATTAGTCCCATGGGGTCCCAATGGGTCCAAAACATCCTTATATATGATCTTTCCAACCGATCGCTATCGGGTGCACGGATAGGGTACACGGGTACCCTATCCGTGTACCCGTGATAGGGTACACGGGTACAGTATACGTGTACCCTTATTACCCTTTGTAATAAGGGTACACGTACCCTATCGCAGTGAGTGCTCATGTGATGTGTAGAGCCCCCAAAGCGCCGCAGATATGGTATATGAGCAAAATGGGAGCTTTTTGACATCCAAAATACTCAAAATTTCCATGGCCCATGATACCGAATCGCGCGTGTCGCTCCCCGACACCGCATCCTCAAAACAGTGGTAATCTATATTATTAAGTCGCCTAATATGCTCTTTTTGAGCCTTCCGATTCAGAAATGCCGATCTGCCGCATCGTGTCGGCTGTCCTACTGCAGACGTCGGCTGTCCTACTCCAGATTTTGCGAGGAGCTCACAGACGCTGCTCATCTGACCAATCATATTCACAGTACTTCATTAAATTCGTAACTTTTTCATACCCGATCTTCCATTCAGGTCAGGTATTGGTTCGAAAAATTCGAGCCAATGATGTTTTAGATTCCCACCAAAAATCAGGTTATCGTCCGATTGAATCTTAGATGGTTACGGGCGTCAGATCCGGATATTTCCTGGACTCTCATCGTTAATTTTTCCTACTATCCATGAAGCAGGTTCATGGAACCTAATCCTGAATCGAGAATGCCGCGGACCCGCGTATGTAGACGGTATGAGTGTTTGACCGAGCACCCGTTCCAAATACGTTCCGCGCCTGCCAACGTTACATTCATTATTCACCAGGAGCGCCCCCCCTGCACTACTACACTGCACGCAGACCTGAACTGCCTGCAACTCCAGCTTTATACTTTTCACTATTTTTCACTTTTCACTATTTTTCATTGTTTATGTGTAAACTGAAAGCGCGGTTTGTGGGCGTGTCGGAGATTGTGCAGGTTGCCCGTGAGATTCAAAGCTCCAATTTACGGTACGTTGGTTCCTAGCTCTCTGTTTTCCCGTTTCTCCTTTGCTGTTTGTACGGCTGCTTCACAAGTGGTCCCGACCGTATTTGTGAGCAATGAATGTTCTTTTGGAAGTTTTCAATTTTGCACGTTTTCTGCGGCAATTTCCGCGACTGACTCGATTTTGCAAAAATGGTGTATGCCGAAACAGTTCACCGCAGTGCGCCCGCCCATACAGCCCCACTCTTTGTTGGTTTGTGCCTACTTACTTTGTGCCTGTTTTTCCCACTGACCTGGGTGTAAAAGTTTGTTATTGTATTTGAATTGCGTGCTAACCCTTTCGTCAGGTTTCGCTTTCGTTGGGGTAGGTGGCGCGTGGCAGTTCACCTCTGCGACCAACCATCCTCTACCGCCATGGTTTCCTTCGAGCCCTTGAGCTCCTTGAGCTCCCTTCGTTTTTCTCATCACAGTTTTTTATATTTGGCACGCATAGTCAGCTTGAAATATTTCACGCGACTTTTTTATGCTGTTTTCAATAGTCGTGTAATATAGCATGCATGGTGTCCGGGATGTAAGCTGAATACATCCCGGATTGGGTTCGAGTCCCAACATGCCAACTGTATCGTAATGAATATGTCAGTGGTCGTTTCTGAGATGTGACGAAGTATAGATGTTGTCGCAACCACGGGAGCATGGGGATCACTACACTAAACATAGTGTCAAGACATTCTTGAAAACGTGCATACCCGCGCGAACTCACACTCCCGAGCGCTCATTATATCCCCCATGGTTCAAGAGAAATGCTGACTTGATCCGAAGAATGTTGGTACCCGTTGGTTACTAACAGTCCAGGGAATAAGATACGAACCATATGCGTTCTCAATATCACGCAGATAGTTCATATCCATCAAGTCAAATAAGGGCTGCCTGCCCTTTCCGCTCAGCGACGGAAAACCAAAATGAATGTTGCGATATCATGTCTCAACACTCGACAGTCTCAACGTCTCAACCGCACGAGGAAATGTGTGTTCGCGTCTGACCGCTCCGAATCGCTGAATTGCAAATCATGATTGTTGATTCTCATTCTGTCATGTTCGGCGGTTCTGGGCCGTCATCGTCATCGACATCGACATCGCGATGTACATGTCATGGCCATGGGATGGCCCATTGCAATTTGCAAAGCTTTAGTATGTGGCACGCCGGGGTTTCCCCCCCAAAGGTTCCTACGGGTAGTGACACCTGACACGTCTCAGTAGCGATTCGCCACGATGCGTGAATTCTGAATGTGAATAGGTGGAGGGAATCCATGAAGTGACACCGCAGGCGCTGCCATCTATATTTATAAAGCCGACTGGATACAATTTTACAAAAGACGTGTGTCACGGTAAAGATTGTTAGATTCAAGATAGAATATTACGAGAGGAATATATGCACCTTCGGTGCGACAATTTTTAATTATTTTAAACATAGAATAGTCGATAGTGTCAAGTGTCTACTCCGGTATAAATCCAAAACGCGAAAGAGAGAGAGTGTTCAGTGTATGGAAAGGGGGGGGGGATCTATATTTAATTATTCCAAACCGTGACGCGAACACCCTCATACCGAATGCGGGCCCTACGGGTAGTAGCTAGTAACTAATAAGGGTACAGTACACCCGCCTATATCTCTTCGTCTTGCGTTGGAGGATGGATTGCGTATCATAATCACTGCCTACTGCGAAATCCGGCCATCTTGGAATTTATACCCATCGCCAGAATC
>LGRX02020999.1:7446-18718 GCA_001247695.2 Cymbomonas tetramitiformis
CTATGTGGGAGGTATAGAAGAGGCTCATCCGGGAGGCAGACGGCGGCCCATGTGGGAGGTATAGGATGGCCCTCGTGAGACGTAGACGGCGGCTTATGCGGGAGGTATAGGATGGCACTCGTGGGACGTAGACGAGGGCGTATGCAAACGGTGTGCAGGAACGTGAAGGCGATGGGAATCTTAGGCCAGAGGGTTAGCGTGGGCAGCGCGCAAGACGTGCTGACAACAATGACACCACGAGTAGAGCTGAGAGGAGCGCCGCGGCTAGATGCACCGGCGGCGATGGCTGCGCACCCATTGGCCGTGATCTTCGGAATGCGCCCCGCGGACTGGGGATACAGCAGCTGCCGAGCACCACCCAGCCAAACCTCTTACACGCCGTTCACGCGACCGCCACGCGCCAGCATTCTAGAGAGCCAACTGCGCGGTCTCAACTGCAAGAGTGTTTTTTCTTTCTTTCTTTCTTTCTTTCTTTCTTCCTTCTTTTTTCAACTGCAAGGATGTGGGCTGTGCGACAAGCCGGAGCCAGCGACCCTGAGAGCCCCTGCTCAATGGTGGGCGTGGCGCCTCTCCACGGCCGCGCGGCGTGCACGGCCTCACCACCAGCAGAACGTCCACCTCATGCGCGCACCCTCGGCGCACCATCGAGGACCCAACTTGGTAGCCGAGGGATCATGTGGTCACCTGAGGCTCTGTCCAGTTGGCAGTCATGTTCCCTGCAAGATCAGAGCAACGCCTCATTCGCATGACCCCCCTCCAGGCCCCCACGGGGTCAGTCTGCGAATGCCCCCCTCGCAGTCCGGGTGCGCGGTGCCTCTGAAACCAATCGGGGGAATGGGTTGGCGGATTGTGCCATTCGATCCCCGGGCGTTGCCGGTCCCTCGTCAAGTCTAAGGGAGCGATGAGGGGCATCGAGGGCGCATCGAGGAAGCATCGAGGGGGCATCGAAGGGTCCCGTTGCGATTTTCGCGTCGAAATTCATGTGTGAAGGACTTCACTCGCGTCATCCTAGCCGAGGAGGCCGCCGCATCTGCTTTGGCAGCAACACCACCTTTCGATACAATGCATTGGGCGATGCGCTTCGGCGCTCCGCCAAGGACGAGGCACTTTGGATGGCGCCCTCATTTCTGCGGTGAGCAGGGTGCACTTGACGTCATGCCCACGGAAGTGGGGAGGTCGCGTGCCTCACCTTGAAGGCGGATGACGTGGATGTCCCCGCCGACGACCCAGTGGGGAAGTGTGGCGTTCGCGCCAGGCCGCAGGCAGTCGGCCTGGCTCTCGCTGTAGAAGAGCCACAGCTCCAGTAGGGCGGCATCGGCATGCAGCACCGGACCCCACTGCGCCCCGCTCCAGCGGGGCAGCGCATCGGCAGACACCGTTGGGGTCTGCGCCGGCCACCAGCTGTCCCCGGCGCCGTCGTGCGAGAAGGACACCTATGCGCCGGCCGTGCACCCCCAAGTGATCATATTGGTTCGGGCATTACTCTCCAACAGCGTCCTGCATGTGAACACGTGGCGTGTGCCCCAAGGCGACCTTGGCAATGCGTGACTGACCAGGCCCCCCTATGTGAATGCATGCGAGGAAGGCAGGGTCGCTGACTGACCAGACCTCCCTGTGTAGAAGCTTGCCGGGAAGGCGTGGTCACTGCCTGACAAGCCCCTTTACTAATGCAAAAACGAACTGCCAGAAGTGGACGACCGATACGCAAAAGTCGCGGGGAATACCATGATGCGCTGGCCGGGCTGCCCCTCGCCCTCAGGAGCCGCTTGCCACGCCGCCACCAGCGAATCATTGAATGGCGACTTCGCAATGGTGGCCATGTGCATGTAGCGCATGCCTGGCTCCACGCAGCCCCCGCGCATCTGAGCCATCTCTGCAGCCGAAAATGATGCGGTCTTCCTCAGGGGTGACCTCAGGTGACGTCATTCCCCCCGGAGTTGGCATAAATAGAGGACCAAGCAGGTGGTCAGGCGACCACCGGGTGGTCATGCGCCCTTTCAGCGTTTGCCTTTGGCCCGCGTGTGCTTAAGGTCTCTCCTCTCGAGTCTCTTCAACTGAAACGGCCCAGCTCCGCTCCCTTGACCAGCTCATCGTATGCGGCTGCGGGTAAGACCGGCGCCTGGCACCTTGGTCGCCGTTCAGCGCGATGGGCTTGTTTAGAAAGGGCGCCACATTCCCCTGCAGCACCGGAGGATCTTGAGTCACGGCGCCTGCGCAAAGCCGCACACCAAGTCAAGGCTGCACACCAAGCCAAAGCCGCTCGTGCGGAGCAGGCAGCCCTCACCGGAGACAAGGGCAGTGCCCGACCCCTTGCAGGCACGCAGAATCGGAAGCGTTGACAGGGAAAATAGAGCAACAATCCTAGCACCACATAACCTCGGGTCAGTGGAGGAGTCTCCCACTGTCGTTGCCTGCGTCACTGCATCTTGAGTTCAGGAAGATCACTGCTTCAATTAATCATCCCTGGGAAGAATTTACAGGCGGCGGATGCTTGTGATTCTCTGCTTTCTATGCCTGCAGGTGCACTGCAGAGACTTCTGACAAGGCCCGCTTAACACACAGGTGAGTATGGTGCACTGCAGAGACTTCTGACAAGGCCCGCTTAACACACAGGTGAGTATGGTGCACTGCAGAGACTTCTGACAAGGCCCTCTTAACCCGCAGGCGACTATGGTGCACTGAGAGTACCAGTGCGCAAGAGTGTAGCAGAAGGACCTTTCATTCGGCCTGTTGACTGCAATGAGAGGCCGCTATTTAGGGTTTACAGACGTCGCGTGGCCGAGATGGCCGGAGTGTGCAATAACTCCGTTACTCCCTGGATCGACTACAGTCTGTCTCGAAAGCGGTTGTGATTCAGCGGTGCAGGCTGATACCTGGTGGACTGTAAAAGGCCGAAGATGGCGCCTGTCTGACTGTCAATGTTTAGCGGCAGCGCTTGGTTCTTAACGGCGGACGATTATGCTGCGGGGTTGTGAACAGACAACCATAGTGATGCCGTTTGATCAGATAACGGGCCTTTCATATACCTGTCTGCTTATCAACGGTCCAGTTCTGTGGTGTTCCAGAAGTTGCGTTTGGTCCACCTTGAGCTTTGAGCCTCAGCTGAGCTTCCAACAGGAAGTCATGCACCTTCACGCTGTGCGCCCTGCACAGAGTTGACACCCGCTTGACTTGAATTGACAAAATCATAATGCGAGTGATACTCATGGCGATAACCGAAGCCTTCAGATAGCAGGGGTGCCATCATACATAGCAGTGAGCCCCTTATACGACAAACAAATCGAAATGTGCCCAGCGTAAAAGGAATAGCAAGTTTCAATCGAGGAACGCCTTCGGCGCTTAGAATAGCTAAATTGTACACGGACCTGCGGACTTCTCCCAACCAGCCGGGCAGATCATCTCTTCCGTGAGAGTGCCTGCCCAAAGTCGCACCTTCACAGTTAGTGCACTGCGAAGCTGCTGAGCAACTCCGCGGTTCGAGTGCACTGGACCGCAGCGAGCAGTCGCAGGGAAGTAGCAAAGTCAGATCAGTTTACCGACTCTTGGGGAAACAGCGCAAAAGAGGTCAATTTAATCTCAACAGCACAATTCCCTCATCTGGAACTCATCGAAAGCTACCTTGCTCTCCCAGCAATTCGCACGAGACACAACGAGTAGACCAAAACGAGCGTGTATCCGCGACTGGCAAGCATGCTGTTCTATCGACGATGCCTCCCTTTTCGTACGCAGAAATAAGCGTCAAAGAAGGATGAAGACGAGCGTAGTAAAACGTCCAGGCAGCAGGTATTCTCTGCTGCACGAAAACAAATGCGTCACGTTTAAGAACGCCATATTGAGGCCCGTGTTACAAGGTGGTCAGCTGGAACGGTCGCGTTTCCCTGTCTTCCGTGGCGATTTGCAGGTGCCAAGGAAATGCGTGCGTGTGATAGCCTAGGACTGAGCGAGCTTTTACTAAGCGGTTTCGAGCAAACGGCGTTCAGTAGAGACGCTAGGAGAAAGATATTCAGACATTTTGATAGGCAATACACGAGGGTCGCTATATAATTGCTAGTGGCTTGTGCATAGAATCTAGTGGGTTTCAAAATATTGTGACTACTGGCTTGGCTCCGCAATATTGCGACTTCACTATCACTCCGCTATCGCGAGTTGACTTGCGCTATAAGAGCCCTACTGCTTTACTCACTATTACTCTACTTGCTAAGATAACTGTTTTAGGGTTTAGGATTTACGCTTAAACCCTAGAGCCCCCAAATCTACCACATGCCATATACCATAACACGACGAACCCTCAAAATTCGGATACAGTAAAAGCTTCCCGTTGAAGGGTGGATTTGCTTAGTATACACACGGCTAACCGCGATATAAGCATATAAAGGCGGTCGGCACATCGTGATGGCATGCCGGGTACACGATTATTCGACGAAACGTACGGTAACTCATGGCCATACTTAAGCCCCCTCCCCCCCACGTGCTTGCGCCTCGTATAGCCTTGCTCCGTTGCAATTTGTATCGCCTTTCTTAAGTATGTCGGTTATTATTCAAATACATCCACTCTGGCTTACCACAAAGCACTCGCATGTGCCATGGCTACGAGTCTGCCTACACGAACTATCCCAACTTAGGTGAAATTATGTGGACCCCGCGACAGGGCATCACTCTGCCGACCATAGAAACGAAACGGAATACTACAATCTAGACCGACGAAAATGCACAATAAGTCAAGGGAGCTTCGCAAAACTTCAACACTATTCACACTCATTACAAACTTTATACTATTATTCACCGTTGGCTTACCACCACGCATTGTGCGATTCGGCGCAAATTGAACCAACGTAGGTCTACAGTAACCGGGCGACTCGAGACTATCTTTGCTACTACGACCATCGATGTCAGGGATATGACCGATGACATATGTGTCATACCTATCATACTGTACCTATCATACTGTACCTATCATACCTGTCATACCTGCCATGTCATGTCATGTCATGTCATGTCATGTCATGTCATGTCATGTCATGCCATGTCATGTCATGTCATGTCATGTCATGTGTCATAATGACATACAGTCGTCAAGTATTGTCAGTACGGTCGACTATGACATGTACAATCAGAATGTCTGTCATCCACCTAAGGTGAGTGACATCTGTCATCGAGAGGCCAAGTATATGGCATCGAGATGGCGAAGCAAGATACATCTTTAAAAGAACGAACTTGTTCTGACAAGACGATCTTCGCTTCTAGCATGAACAGAACAACATGCGAGCATCAATGGCTATTCGTCTAGCCGATGCGGGAAGTTCACCTAGTGCTCTCGGGTTCACAACCCGATGGTGGTAACGCGTGCGACGCGTGAGAGCACTAGAGCATATGAGGAGCATTGGGCTCAAGCAAGCACTTCTGGTCACCAAACTGCTGCACTCATACCCACCAAACTCTTGCGCGTAGCTGTTGCAGTTCAATAACAGCCGTGCCACATATCTTGTCCATCAAGGACCGTGACAATCGATTTAATGGATACGGTGAAATATATACATATCCTAATATTTTGTACGATCACCATGTTTCATAAGTATCCATGTAAGCATATGTGAGGTAAACACAGAGATATGTGGATGAAGATGTCGATACGAGAGTCCGAATCAAAGGCTAAGTAGCTTATGCTACGTGAGCTGCAATGTATTGTACGCGAGTACTATTTGAGGCCTCTAACTGTACTATGCTAGGCCTCTAACTGTACTATGCTATCATACCGAATGTCAGCCCGCCGGTCTCCAAGCATCTCTACGTAAAACGTGATAGAACACGGATCGGCTGCTCGCGGGATGCGACTCGTATGAGAACATCGCAAGATGCCCCCCGTCAGGCTCCACGTGCACACCCGATAACGGACCCCCGCAATCCAACTTTCCGCTACTAAGATAAGTGGCATATTGTAAAAAGCGTTAGTTATGCGCACAAAAATACAAACAACTGCGGACAACACGTGCATAGCATCAGCGCGCCGCAACAAGAAATTTTGATGAATGAATGCCACTCTCTAAATCTAGAACCACCGACCTTTATGATCAGCACCCATGGCAATTTACCTTACTTTAATTAGCAGCAGCAGCAGCAACAACAACAAAACTCGAATCCCACACAACTTCCCGACCAAGCCTCCAAAAACGACATAGAACATCGCGGGCATGACATTGCAATCGTTGGCCGATTTCCCAAGGCCACCGCGGGGCTTGCGCTTCACCATGCGGATTCTGGGGGCGCCAACGTGGCACCCGATATCATTGTGCATGATGAGTAACTTGAATTTCGAAGTCAGGGATAGACCGGAGATGCTGAGAGACATCCCTCGACGTCGCGAC
This sequence comes from Cymbomonas tetramitiformis, assembly GCA_001247695.2. Taxonomy (NCBI): domain Eukaryota; kingdom Viridiplantae; phylum Chlorophyta; class Pyramimonadophyceae; order Pyramimonadales; family Pyramimonadaceae; genus Cymbomonas; species Cymbomonas tetramitiformis. Next base: position 13,809 of record LGRX02020999.1, read on the forward strand.
CGATCCCAACTGTTGTGACGGGACCGGTCGTCTGGCTGACCGACTGTGTCGTTTTTTTACAAACGTTGTCGGTTTTTACAGTTTTTATCGCTTTTGAACATTTCGATCGATCCGACATCGCTAATTTTCCGATCTGACGGCCCAAAACAAGTGACTCGCAACTTCTTAAGCATGCGAGGACTGTTCACCGCGCTTATCTGTGCATACCCCCTTCCTCTAAAAGCCAAATTACATTAGGCGAACAATTTTTCTAACGTTCGTAACTGGTATGGATATATTATTCATGACAAGAGCTTTTTTTAAGCTATCGTTCGACCCCATCCGCTACCGGATCAGCTTCGTTTGCAGCCGGGACTGCAAGCTAAGTTGACGCGGTTTAAGATTGGGTCGACCCAAAGCATGAAAACCTTTGCAGCTGAGGGGTTTTCGTGCGTGCTAGCGCACGAAATTTGGCACAAATATTGCTGATAGTAATACTAGTGCACCCTCTTTGTAAACGCAAAGACTTTCGATGAGTGTACACGGAACGGTCGCCTCTTGATAAAAAGCACTTTGGGTTTGGGTTCGAACGTACCCAAACCCAAAGATGCCAAACAGCCGAGGGCTTCCCGTGCGTTCCAGCGTACGAAACTTTGCACAGATACTGCCAACATATATATCTTCAAGTTACCTGAAGCGCAAGGCTTCAAGTTACTTGTGCGCGAAACGGGCAATTTATTTCTAAGACAGATTTATTGGGTAAAGTATCAGTGCCAAGTTTCGTGCGCTGGAACGCACGGGAACGGCCCTCGGCTGTTTGGCATCTTTGGGTTTGGGTACGTTCGAACCCAAACCCAAAATGCTCTTTACCAAGAGGCGACCGTTCCGTGTACACTCATCGAAAGTCTTTGCGTTTACAAAGAGGGTGCACTAATATTACTATCAGCAATATTAGTGCCAAATTTCATGCGCTAGTACGCACGAACACCACTCGGCTACAAAGTTTTTCATGCTTTATTGGGTCGACCCAATCTTAAACCGCGTCAACTTAGCTTGCAGTCCCGGCTGCAAACGAAGCTGATCCGGTAGCGGATGGGGTCGAACGATAGCTTAAGAAAAGCTCTTCTTATGAGTAAAACATCCATACCAGTTACGAACGTTAGAAAAATTGTTCACCTAATGTAATTTAGCTTTTAGAGAAAGGGGTATACACAGATAAAGCGGTAAACAGTCCTCACATACTTAAGAAGTTGCAAGTCGCTTATTTTAGGCCGTCAGATCGGGAAAATAGTGGTGTCAAATCGATTGAAATGTTTCGTTAGTGGGGAAAGTGTTTCATGGCTGCTCTCTCTCTCTCTCTCTCTCTCTCTCTCTCTCTTGGTTTCCCCAACTCCTCGAAGATTTTAGTCGAGAGAGAAAATTGCCGTGGATCGACAAATAAAACAATCGAATGGTTTATTGAGCACGCCGGAAACGAGGATTCTGCTAGCTTCCCACCATCTCAACTTACAAATTTCCCTTAGCCGTGAGATTCTGGTGATGACATCTTCCTATATCTAATCTGTGGGCCATAATTCCATCTGGGCGTTTTTGTCAATACGTTCGGCCAAGGCATGTCATAAATGAATTTGGCAAAATACCAACAATGGTGTTTGGCCAAAACTGAAATTATGATAGTGTCACACCCGCGCTGTTCTATGGCGTTTTTGAAGGCTTGATCAGAATGCTGCGATGCAACGGGCGACACAGACGATTTTGGTCTCACAATCGCCAGACGCTAACGATGACAGTGCCATTGCACTCGCGTGCATTTACCACGACGCCACCCACGCGTTATGGCATGCCATGTGGGGACGCACTGTCGCGCACATGATCGTACGGTCAGTTGGTTTAATGTCGATATCCATTTTAACATCGCATGACCGACGCGATGTTCAGAAATCAGAATGATACACATGTTCAGAATGCGAGCACCACAGCGGGCCACGTTGGAATTATATTTAATCGATGATTACAATGGAACCTCGGCGACGATGACTTCACTAAAATGGAATGCGCGACACAATAAAAATATGACCATCGCGGCGCGCCACGCCGGGATGGGAACCGATCGTGCTGTCCAAAATAAAAGACGCCTAGTGGAGATCTCATAGTTGAGATCGACAGCGCATAGTATTATCAATCAACTTGTGTTTGTCAGAGCTTCGTGAGATCGTGACGATGACGGCCGCAAAGCGATCGCCGATCGGTCACACTGAGCAGTTTTGTAAAAAATTTAAAATTTAGAATTTCGCATATATTCATGGTATAATCCGGATGTTAAAATGTGTCACTCATTGTTGGTTTATACGCACGGTCGGTCGATGCAAAACATGCAATCCTATGTAGGACTGCTGAGCTCTTCACACTGAGAAGTTTTGCGACAAATTTATAATTGGAAATTTTGCATGTCTTCGTGGTGTAATTCGGATAATAATTGTGTCACTCATTATCGGTTACGCACGATCGGTCGATGCAATCCTATGTGGGACTGCTGAGATCGGTAAACCCGTTAGATTTGATCTGGAGCTTTTGCCCAAGACACACCACCTTTGGCCTTATTAAAAGTTAAACGTGTAGAGCATGGAGCATTGATCGCATTGAAAACTTTTGAGTCAAAATAATAATTTGTTATTCTGCTACGACCCATATGCATGGTATCTATCAGATGCTATCGCATCATTGATTGGCCGGTGAAGCGCGAGCGCGATCGACCGAATCTGGGTAGGATGGAGAAAATTTCCAAAAACTTCCAACGCCATACACTTTGAGGGACAGCCCTTGCGGTGTGGCATATGGCATGTCGTGTTGTCACTTTTTTTCCAGGAAACCTGTTTCGCTCCTATAAGGGAAACGAAATGCGAAACAACATTTCTTAAAAACCTGCAAAATCGAATCTGGAAAACCGATTCTTCTTGCCACACGACAAATAAAAAACCCATACGACAAAAAAGAGACGCTTCCTGTTTCGATAACGCGTACCCTTATAAAATGATGTTTCGAAGCCGAACTTGCGCGTGGTCGTCAGAAAAAAGATCGTTTACCGCGTGTGCATACATAATACAATTGTAACATCTCGGCAATAGTTGCGCTGACCACTTGTTACAAACAAGCCGTTACCGAGAGCAGGTATGCGTGCTCCCAACGGAGTATATGCTGTTGGTGTCCATAAGATAATCGCTTGCTGAGGATAATCTGAAATGTTAAAAACATTTGGCAGGGGTACACTTATTATTTCCGAACGCAGGACTCTTAGCATGCAGTACGTAGACTACCTAGAATATCAATAAGAAAGACAATGTGCTATATAACCAGGGACCATATTAAGGTACATAACGTTATTCATGTTGTTACAATTGCCTATAGGCACTCCCACTACCGCATTAAGTGGCTACACAACGGAATCCGTGAAGAGCACATTATTGGCAAGGGCATTGCGCTCTGTGGTGTAATTTGCGATACCTAGAGGCGATGCGGCGTCCCTATAAACGTCTAGGAAGCAGAGCCCTCGCGCTCATGGCAAATCAAGAGTGGATATCGGGCTCTCAGAGTTATTGGCAATCCTCTTTGTGCGAGATGCAAATGAACTGACCATACTTGACTGGAAATCATCTGCGGATCTAGTACTAATCTACTCGATGCGGAGGAAACTACTTTGTTCGTCTCGAGCACTACTGTACTTGGCACAGGCAGCCTGCTTCAGGCAAAATTCGATCTCCATGTGCTCGCTACCATCAATCTATCTTACATCATGCAAAAATAGACGTGGACGGTTCGGCCCGGGAGGAACGCCGAGATCGCCCATTCTCTCGCCCACCTGCAACAAAGTTCGGTGCTTTCGCGTGAGATCAAAGATGCCATCAGGGAGTGGGCGCTTAATGCAAAGCACAGGCCTGCACGTTTCTGTCCTCACATTCCCCGATAGCAATAACAGCAAATGCGACTACTTCTATGAAATGCCGAGGAACTCATACTTCTTGTTGCAGTAGCACATGCTGCGAAGAGGTAGAGAGGTCACCTACGAGCTCTTCGGGATCGTAGGCAGCATGCCGCCGTGTAGGCACCCCAGTGCCCTCCGCCGACTGCCTGTTGTACGAGTGCCGCAAAGCGTTGTCCATCCACCCCTCAGCCCCGCAGATGCAACAGACTCGTGTGGTTCAAGATTACTCCAGGGTTGCCCAGGATGCAGTGGCACGCGTGATAGGCCGGCTATACCTGGAGAGGCCGGTGATCTCGAGCCCGGCCGTCTGCTCAAGAGACGGCTGCCTACTGTCAGACCTGCTGTCAGCGTTTCTTTGTCGGCTGAGAGCAGACCCAACCGTGTCCCCGCTTATCCATCCATCGGAAAGCCGCGCACCTCAGGATCACGGCAAATCTTGCGATTGACGAGATGCCTGGGACCAAATGCCGGCCGCAGCGCTCGCCTGACACCACGTCGAACAGCAGGCAGGCCCCCAGTTGAAAGACATGGACCAACGCGCATCTTCGGAGAGGGCCACACGTGAGGCGTAATCGAGGGCTTTTGTACGTCAATCCGGGGTGTCTGGATCCGATGTGATGCCCATGTGACCACTGTCCCATGCAACCATCTACAGGGGACTCGTCGGGAAGGCATTCGCAACACCAAGAACTTCCCCGAGCGCTCGAGCGCCAGCAGCTTCCGGCCGCCTACAATAGAGCAGACCTGGACCTCACCTGTCGGGGATAGCCCGAAGGCCCCCGCCGCCCCCACCCGGTTGCAGCCGCTGGGCCTGTGGGAGCCGACCAGTGGTGATAGCCACCTGTTCCACGGTGTGGCCGCTGCGGCAAGCCCCATCTCTCCCCCCATGAGAGCCGCATCGCACACCCATCTCCCCCCCCATGAGAGCCGCATCGCACACCCACCTTCCCCC
>LGRX02021011.1:0-14736 GCA_001247695.2 Cymbomonas tetramitiformis
TGGTGACCTCAAAATTTATTGGTTCTCGGTAATTAGGGGTGTTACAGCTGCCTGAAATCCCCCTATACAACCCGAATTCATAGGGTTTGTGCGCACATAGTATTTATTGCGCAAATATCGTTTCAGGGTGACATTGGTATCATATGACTTCAGTTCGGATATCGTTTTAGCAAGTTTGATGCCTTGCTTCACAAGAAATCATGCCTTGTGGTGCAAGCATGGCATATTTTGAACACACGCTAGAGTTCGCGGGGGGAAAAGGCCAATAAGGGTTTGGGTTTCGAATTCCGATGCAATCGTTACATTTATATGCATATAGTACGATGTTACTAACGTACTTCGATGCTAAAAAGTTGATGGTAACCTCGATTGTGCATGATTCCCAATATTTCAAGGGCGTCGCATCACAATACAAATCGCTCATATTCCCATAATGACATATCGTATATAGGGTATATATGCGTATGCGTGTACGTGTGGTGTAAGATGAGAATCTACCCATATGGGATAGTATATTTGGCTTCCTAAATTCAGCCTAGGCGTATTTCAGCAACGACGGTGTGTTGCATTTCTATGAAAGCCACCTCTAACCTTTGGGGCGGGCCATAGCCTTTCCAAATTATCACTCCTCAGAGTGCCCTGTACTGTATGCTCGTGCGCTAACTAGCTATTTCACTTAGTTTTCCATGAAGCATATTTAGTCAAATATAAGCTTTTGCTTTTAATACATAACACACCCACACATAATACAGTTTTCTGTTCGTTCGAATGCGGCCGTGCTACAAAGCTTCGTCTCGATCAAGCCGTGCTATGGAGAATGAATACCTGTGATATTCGCGAACACACACATGTGCAATTTCCAAACATTAACATGCAACAAAGTATCATTGTGCAGTAGAGGACGGAAATACAGCTGCGTGCCTAGCTACACGTTAAGGGATGCAGATGCAAGGAATGCAGACTTGTGAAGTGCTCAGGGTTCGTAGGGTTCTGAAATTCCGGGGAGTTGGAAACCGACGGAGCTGCACGATTCTACAGCTCCAATGGGTGGCTTACTCGAGTTCTTCATCCTTCGTGACGAAGAACTCGAGTAAGCCAGGCGTGATTGGGGTCAATCCCAAGCTGGGGTGGCTTTTGCCAATCCTCCAGACTACCACACCAAATGTGCTGATGACACCTGAACTGTGTGGTCCGCGCGGTTCTGTCGAGTAGCTTTCTCGAACCCTTCACCACATATGGCGAAGGACTCGAGAAAGCTAGGCGTGATTGGGTTTAAGCCCAAGCTGGAGTGGCATTCGCCAAACTTCCAGACTGTCACACCAAAGAGGCTGCATACCCGAACTTTCTGGTCAGTGCGGTGGGATAGATTTATCGGTTCCGTGTCACAAGTGGTGAGATACTCAGTAAAGCTAGAGTTGTTCGGGGCGAACTCCAAGATATTCTGGCATTTGGGAACTTTTATACTGCCACACCCACGTATAGAAACGTTTTCATTTGGCCGTTTCTACTGTAATCGGCGAAGGCGAAATATCCCTGCAAAACATAAGTTGTACAATGCAGCAAATAACAACTAAGCGCATATAAACTCCCAACCAAGCCAAAATATTCGTTCCTCAGATAAGGTTAGAGGCTGATAAAGTGTACTCACCTTGACAAGAGACGAAATCCTTTCGTAAGAGGCACGCACTGCCGCCAGACCCGAAAATCGGAGAATTCGGCTGTCCGGTCGAAAAGCGTCTTCGTAGCCCCACGGATATGCCTGCGACAAAAATAAAAGTGTTCCAACATAATATTTTCACTAAATTCTGGGCGCATCGAGAGTCTCATAATGCCTAGCCATGGAAAACGTTTGAAACCCAAAGTTGGTCAATGCACGAAGACGAGTAGGCGATGGGGCGAAGGGCACAAGAAAGGGTGAAGTCGTGTTAAACTCTGGAGGCAAAACATGCGCGCCGGTAACTTTGCTTTGAATATTGATTTGAAGCTTTATATTTTACGTGAACAAGCGTTCTAATCTAGTCAATAGTACAAGCGTCCAAATAAAACCTTCTAGCTAAGCTGCATATTCTAAAGCTGCGAAAACAAAACGGACACCTTCCGTCATCATCCCGCAGCAAGTCACTGCTCAGCTCGGTTAAGGCTTCGTACGTAAGAATGCCGTAGCCGCGAGTGTTATACCACGGTTGCCACTGCCCTGGTGGATATTCGTCGTAGTGCCAGCCGATCTCGTACCAGTATACCAAATGCCTCACACCTATTCTTTCGGTTGTTGTGCGGCCGTGGATGTACAGCGGCCACACTTGTAACCAGTTCCAGGTGTTAAACTGTATTCTCGTGTTGTAAAACTCAACATAGTCCGCTTCCGCTTGTAAACGCGCACGCATCCAAAGCACATTAATCACCTCTGGGTACACCTCAACTACCGCTGGCTGTTCTTCAGACATTTCTTAGCGTAATTGCCACAAAGTACGTGTTTAAGTGTTTGCGTGTTTAATTTTTTCTGTCCGTGTTCTTCGGTATTTAAGAGAAGTCCGGGCGCGCGTCGTAACTGGAGTTGGTGACCTAGCGGTTGTCGGGTGTTTTATGCCTGAAATAAGGGGAAAAAACGGGGCAACCCCCATAAAATAGGAACAAAGCCAACCAAAGATATTCCTGAAAGTGTAGAAAAAATCTGGGTTTTTTCCAAAATTTTCAAATTTTTAAAAAACCCCAAAAAGGCCTGAAAATCATATAAAACTAAAAAAAAATATATTGGTTCATCGATGAACCCCCCAAAAAATATTTCATGAAAGCAGACGTAAAAAGTATCATTTTGCTACCGATTTTCAAAAAAAAATTTGCTTAAAAATGCGTGAAATATTGTACAAGTTCAATTGAAAATTTATGTTTTCTTAACACAAAAAAACCCATAAATCTTCCTTAATTCAGGCTGAAAAAGATGATTTTTTTAGTGAAAATCAGGAATATTTCTTAAACCCTAAAACAACCGGAAAATTAAATAAAATTACATTCAACTTGGGAAAATCTTAAACCCTAGATTCGGTCAAATTTTCAATTTTTTCAGGGCCTCCCCTTGTAAAACTCCCCAACACCCAAAAAGGCCTGAAATGCATATAAAACTAGAAAAAATAAAAGGGGTTCATCGATGAACCCCCAAAAACATATTTCATAAAAATCAGACGTATAAAGTATCATTTTGCTACCGAATTTCGAAAAAAAATTTGAAGCTTAAAAATGCGTGAAATATTGTAGAAGTTCAATTGAAAATTTATGTTTTCTTAACACAAAAAACCCCATAAACCTTCCTTAATTCAGGCTGAAAAATGTTGCACACATGTTGGAGCGCTTGCAGGCATATTGCACACATATTGTAACATTTTTTATTGTATTGAACATTTATTGTCAATACGCGTGCAATATGCCTGCAATATGTGTTCAATACGATGTATTGCACGCGTCCAGAAACGTAGGGATGCTTCCACAAATCTTAGAGGTGGGGGATCCGGCATTTATTATGGACCAAGCGAACGGATTCTTCCATGTGAGGCTTACAGAGGAGTCGCAACAGTACATGGGTTTCCTGTGGGAGGGCGTTTATTACGTCTATACAGTTCTCAATTTTGGATGGAAGCTAGCGCCGGTCATTTATAGCGCCTTTGCGGGAGAATTCGCGGGATTCATCCGGCGGCTGGGGATACCATATTTATACTACATTGATGATAATGCCGGTGGACCGACCCCAGTGGGAGCTTCGACTCTTACGAAACAGGAAAGAGCCGAAATCTCGGTGTTCGTTGTCTCGTCATGCATGACGGCGGCGGGATATTTTATTCATCTGGAAAAGACGGAGTTCATTCCGTCCTTGACCATCACCTGGCTAGGCATTGGCGTTGACCTTGCGAAGCAGGAATTCTTCATCCCGCAGAAAAAATGGGAGAAGTTCTTGAGCCTGGCAACAGACCTGCGAGCTTCGTCAAATATTTCGGTTTGAGAACCTGCTCGTCGGTGGATCAATCATTTTTGATTTCAGAAGCCTTGTTCGAAATACCAGTAAAACGGGTCCCGCAACGCTGGGACATAATCTTGGATAAACATATCCGGGATTCATCGAGAGTCCTCTCGTCTATCCTGGGCACAAAGGCATGCAAGGACTTGGCAGAAAAGCTCTATAGATTTGTCGCGGATAACAACTTGGAGCTGAAGGTGGTTTCCTTTTCAAGGGGACCTGATGGAGCTATTGTAGTCCCGGATGAAGAGTCTCATTATTCACTAATACCACGGTTCTCTCCTCTGCTGAACATGATGTTTGGACGGCACAACATCGATCGCTTCGCAACAACGGCTAATGTTCGGGGATGTCCCAAAATGCGATTTTGCTCAAGGCTGCCAGAGAAAGAAGCTTGTGGCACCAATGTCTTTGCCTATCCACTAGCGGGACTAAACTGTTATGCTAATCCGCCTTTTGCATTAATGGGACCGTTCTTGATGTATCTAAGAGAACAGAAAGCGTCAGCCTCTGTGGTTGCTCCACAGTGGGATGGTTTCTCTCCAGATGGGTTCTGGTGGACTGCGTACAATAAACTGTGCAAACAGAAGTTCAGAATCGCTGAAGCAGGAGAGGTCTGTTTCCAACAACTTAGAAATGGAAGATGGTTAGAGGCAGGCCCACTCCCGTGGGCAGTCTGGATTTTTAGATTCGATTCCTCTTAAGAATACTTCGTATTTCAAAAACAAAAAATTCATGTGATATATTAATAGCCTCCCAAAGTAATCCGTTTACCTTGGAAAATAAATTGTTGTGAACACCTGTAACTTTCGGGGAAGGGGAACAATTTGAGGTTGACAGGGTGGTGGCAAGAGCCTGTTGAGAAAAGCCCCTGACTGGGCCGTCATACATCTAAGAACGAAGGAGCTTCAGGAAGCAAGGGCCCGGGATGTGTACCATTCGGCCAAACTCCGGAATTTGCGGGCCCTCGGGGAATTCCTGGCTTACATGACCCCACCAGAATCATTGGATTCGTGTACATCACAACACATCTTATGGTATCTTATTTACTTGGAACAATTCGGTAAGACTAACGTGCATTCGGCCACGTGCCCTCAACTGGGAAGATGTAGTTGCCCAGTCAGGCAAGCCGCAAGTTCGGTGAATTCCCTTATCGGCAGACTCTCTAGTGCCTTCCAGGATTTCGGAAGGAGTGGGTCGGACAACCCGTGCACGGGTAGAGTGGTTAAGGTCTATGAAACAATGACCAGGAACGAACAATTGCAAGCAAGAATCACCCCAAATCAGGCAACACCACTATTCAGTTGTACGATCGACAAGCTAGTGATTCACATGAACGCAGAGGCAGCTGGTTTTGCCTCGACACAAGATTGGATACTTTTGTTCATCACTCTTAGATGTAAGGCAATGATCCTGATGGACCTATACGCTCTGAAGAGACCGGCGGAGCTGGGCGCCACAAGGGTGGAAGGGATCATAAGATTCCCTGATAACTCTGGTTTTCTCTTCAACTACCAGTGGGGGAAGACACTCCGTTCGGGCGATGAACACGTTTTCGGAATCAAAAGACTCCCTGATAAATCTAAATGCCCCATCTCAGCGTTGGAAGACTACCTCCAAGTGATGAAAATTTTGGGTCTGAACCTTGCACAAGGATTCCTGTTCAGACTAGCCAGGTCTGGCAAAGTGGAGAATAGTCCAATTTCCAGGAAACATATGAATTCACACCTCAAATGCTGGTTGCAAAAAGCAGGACTGTTCAATGGGGAAACATTCTTCAACATTCGGACAGCGGGAGCAATTGAACTTTTCCTTGAAGGAGCCGACCTGCAACAGGTTATGGGACAGGCGTATTGGAAAACATAGAGGATTGCTAGACATTATATGAAAGTGTGGCAAGTCTTGGGAATGTCATCCTCAAGGCAGATAGAGAATGGCTACTATCCAAATTCATGGTCCTCCCACAAGGACCAACGCGCGATGACTATTATGAGTGCCACATGGATCTTTGAGGCGTATACGTGCTTTTGGCATCATATTTATGAGTCAATTGAATAATTTCCCCTACAGGATCGTCCACGCGTGTGCTAGAGGGGCGTGCTTAAAGGGTGCGCTTTTGATATTTTTTTTATCGAAATCGTTGAAAAAAAGATGGTCCTCCCACAAGGACCATAGTCTTTAAGCGTCCTAGCGGTTGCATGGTGCGCGGTGTTGGCCGCTCATGGTCGCACACCTTGAGTTTATGACCAAATATGAAACTTAGTTGGATAGTCCACACTCTAGTCGCCATCCGAGCTCTCGTTTACCGTGGCGGGTGATCACTCCCGAGTGAAATAAGGATTTTGTGATTTTTGCACTTCTAATTTTCACTTCGCGTCAAGCTAACGAGTGCACATCGCTCACATACTTGCCCATATGGCTTATGTTAAGCTTTCAAAAAATCATTTTATGGATATAGTTCAAAAGTTTAAGCACCATACGCTCCTATCACACTGTGAATGCACTCTAGCGGGCATCGTTGATAATGGGTCATGTTTGCACCGATTATCCCATTCCGGCTAAAAAAACCGACTAAAAAGGTGTACGGTTGTTAATAAGCATTCGAGAGATGGCCAATATATGCACTCCAACATGACGTATGACCCAAATATGATGGGGACATGTGTATAAGATCGATATGATCGCATGGACGCAGGTGTAGCCTGCACATACTATCCCCCAAAAATTATTGAAGATATCGTATCTTTTTGTGCCTTTTTGAATTTTCAAAAAAATGCAATCTGAAAAAGTTGAGGGTGCTTGTCGCAAATGGAAACGCCATGGATATATTGGGTGGATCCTGGCCGGACCAAGCATCGAAGTAATTAATATATGTCCCATTGATACTAAAAATCATTGGGCGCGCCTTCTAGATCCCAACCAATGCCCAATTAAATTCTTGCAACATTGGTCCTTGTGGGAGGACCATAATCGATTATGGTCCTCCCACAAGGACCATGGGATAGTAGCCAAGAAAGTCTCGACGAAAGAATACATGGAGCTGAATGCGGCACAATCATTCGTGCGGGTATTTGTATGAGTAATTTGATTATTGATTTCTGTTGGCTCGAGTTTGAGAGTTGGGGTGAAAAGGCGTCAAGAGGCGGGGGTTGTGAGTGTTGGCGGAGAGGCGACGCTGGTGTGGTGCCTTGTTGCTTCGCCTTACTTTCCGCTCTTTTTCTCGCCATTCCTACCCAACGGGAGCGGATCGGACAAGGTGATTGGGCGGTCATCCGATTTACGGGGAATCCGCAGGATCAACATTATCACTGGTGATCGCCGACTTTCCTTCCGCGTCATCAGTGATGACCGTCATTCAGGAGACGGATCGTCTGATCTCACTCCCCGGATCGAGGAAATGAAGGATCACGAAGTGGCTGTTCACCTCCAGCTTCGAAGTCCAAGTGTCGCAGAGTGTCGCTCTTAAGTCGGAAATTGGTGAAAATACTTCACTTTTCCTACCTGCTGACGATTGCTGCGTCTTTCTTCTTCGTTTCCTAACGCAATTTTCTTCCCTGCCCGCCCACCCTTAAAAATGGGTTCTCCAACTCAGGCTCCGATCTGACGCTGGAGTGCTGCCTTGCTGCTTCGCCTTACTTTCCGCTCTTTTTCTCGCCATTCCTATCCAACGGGAGCGGATCGGACAAGGTGACTGGGCGGTCATCCGATTTACGGGGAATCCGCAGGATCAACAGTATCACTGTACAGTACACAGGCATGGTCGCCCTGTCATGCCATGCCATGCCATGCCATCCCACTTCGGCTGGAGTGTCATGTCATGTCATGTCACCCACTGTTTTTTTCGTTTTCGCGTCGTTCAATAAAGAGTAATTTCTTATTTCAACATACAACAACATCTGTTTTGAATGATGTTTTGTTCACGACTCTCATTTCAATCGAATGTCATCGCATGTCATCGCAACGATCTCATAAACGCAAAAATGGCAAACATACTGCTCTAGCTACACCACAAGACTCACAAGTTACAGCGAAAATTCAAGCAGGATGTAGTATAGTCGAACAAAACGCGATTACTGAGTAGGCAATATCTGACTTTTGTGGAACCTTCCGAGCATTACGGGTGCAGAGTTGCTGTTTTAGCTTGGGCGCGTGGCGGCGCTTTGCCTTCCCTCCAGTCGGAACATATATATTCCCTCGCATTTCCCAATACGAAACTGGTGCTTTCGTGATCAGCTTTCGCAGAACGGCTGTTTCTGGTGTCTAGGCCATCAGGCGATGGGGAGCTCATATGACGTGAATATTTCTCTCAGGAGCGCTGAACAGAGGCATCAAAATCTTACTGACTGGCTTCAGACGCTCAGCCTTCCTGGAGGACCAGACTCCTTCGTCGAAACCCTCACTGCAAGTTTGACAGGCTCGCCTCCCGCACCCTCACGCTCAGAGCATGGAGGCGAGGTGTCACTGCTGGATGTCCGCACCTCGAGTGCGCCTGGGTCTGCCACACGGAACGTTCCCCAAGCGCAGCAAGGAGGTATTCGCCTGAACGCCTCCCGATCATTGCAGTGTTTGCGCGAGTTCCCCTGATGAAGCGAGCTATTTTCAATTTTCAAGAGTGTTCCACAATAAGTTGAGATAAGAAATATCTGCAGAATCAAACGCAGCTGAATATGCCCCCTTTTCAACCAGGGGACGGATATCAGCTGTCTCAAGTTTAAGACGCGTGACCGTGTGTTGCGTATGTGCGCTCGCACTTTGTGCCGGCGCGCTGGGGTAGCAGGAAGCCAGCTAGGCGTCCCGAGTCCTCGCGTTCAAGGCCTCGCTAGAGCGATGGTGAAAGCAATGGAGGAGAAGGGCGAGGCGGCGGCTGCAGCTCTCGAGGCTCTCGACGAGATTTTCCTGGACGGGTCGGCACAGGCGTTCACGGAACGGCAGCAAGTAGAGGAGATGGCGGCCATGACCCTCGCGCGAGCGGCCTTTGAGGTGCTCGCAGGCTTTGTACCCAGCCGCACGGGCCCATGTGCATTTCGTTGTCTTCGCGTCAACATGGGGTTTACCCGGACTAGTTCTTTTCCCCCTACGGAAAGCCAAGAAAATATACTCTTCAGAACCGATGTAGTGATCGCCCCGCCAGGTGGACAGTCGCGAAGCATCCAGCGCTCGATCAATCCCTTTTGGCCGCGCGCCCACGGCTGTGCATCGAAAGACTGTAGCATGCAACGTGTGGCCTCTGACTCCGACGGAGTCCTGCGATGGTGACGACATTCAAAATGCTCGTGCTTATCATCTCAAGGCCCCTCTTGCCCCATTCACCCCCCTTTTCCCGTTGTGTTCCCCTTCCTACCGAAAGCAGAGACGGCAGCGCCGCGGGAACTGGAATCCGGGACCCCCCCTTCCAGTTGAACCGGCGGTGGACCTGGCTCATACACGAATGCAGCCGACAGCTGGCGCCTCTACTCAGCTCGACCAGCCCCAGACCTTTCTGGGTATGTACACCAAGCCCCTGAACCACCCCTTGCCTTTGTTGGGGACTGTAACAGCACTCTCTTTTTGAACATGTTCCCTTGCCCCCCCACTCCCCCCTCGAGCAAGTGTGGGTGGTACACCCCGTACAGCACCATATCGCCAGGAGATGTCCTGGCAAGGTCGAGGGCTTGAAACCTCTCTCCTCTGGGCCATTTCAGCCGGCGATATCCGCCCGGGTCACACAAGGGGATGGAGGGCACACTGGATGGATGGCGTTGGTCCATCCCGGTTGTGACACTGATTGTTTGTGGGCTTGCGGCCGCAGGGACTGGCAAGGCTAGCACGGGCTCTCTCCGAGACAAGGCGTCACCGGGAAATGTTTCCGACCGGCTACTGGACTGGATCGCCGGGCTCACGCCAGAGCTGGGAAACAGTGACCTGGGTCGTGCGTTCCCGGGGAACTGGTCTGGCACCAGCCAGACAGCGGATCTTGTAGGGCCGGCCGATGACAAGTGGCTGAAACCGTCACGAGTGGGGGACGCCGTGGGGGCAACTCCTGGGTCCCGGGAGCCGCTCGTGGAGCTATTAAGTACCCATGGGGCCAAGGGGGGTGCATATGCTGTGGAGGGGGGCGTAGAGGAAGAAAATCAGATTGGCAGAGACGACGAACTTTTTGGATGGCTTAATCAGGACAAGATGTCAGAGGAGTTCACTCCGGAAGTCCCGCCCATAAGAGTTGCCGCAACAGGTGAAAGGGACTTGCTCTTTGTCTGGAGATTTATGAACATGTTCATCACATGCTTAGCTACATCCCTCCCTCCGTTTCTCTCTGCATACGAGTGTGGCTTATGCTTGGACGACTCCTTTGGCATCACATAGCCACAAAGGACCGGCTGCACTGTGTACCCACGCCGGGGAGCAAAGGATTCAAAACACACTTCGGGATACTTATCCGGATTCTCCAGAGCTCACTAGTGAAGAATGGGACCCCCTAAGCCTTACTGAGCCACGTGAGCCCCTCTGCACCTGCACCGCCGGCGCGCTGCTGCCGTGTCTCTAGAGCCGGTTCATCTCTGCCCCCCGAGCTGCGCGAGCCATCTCTCCACCACCAAGCCTACGCTCAGAACCACCCCTCTGCTCCCTGAGCCTCACTGAACCCCTCTGCAACTGCCCTACTGGTGCACGGCTGCTGTGTCTCTGAAGCCGGCTCACCTCTGCCCCTCCAGCCACCCGAGCCATCTCTTCACCACCAAGACCACCACGTCGCCCTCTACCCGCCCTTGAGCCTGGCAGTACGGTTATTGAGAATAACGTCACGGACATGGATGGTATGCCCTCAAGTCGGGTGATACCATCCATGTCCAAAGATGTCCAAAGTATAGGATAACTTTTTACGATATTTCTCAAAAAATTAAAAAAATATGACCGGAACGATGGAGGCTCCTCAACGAGAGCTCGATACTTTTGAAATAATTTTGAGCATCGGACGGTGTAAAGTTGGTAAATTCAGGTCAAAGGTTGATCGAACGGGATGAAACAGACATGGATGGTATGCAGCTCGAGTGGGATGGTATTCGGGCTGAATACCATCCTCCACAGACGCTATTCTCAATAACCGTACTGCCTGGTCTCAACAGAGGTTGCCCACCCACGACACGGCCGGAATCCCCAAGGGCTATCCCAAGGGGCTGAGAATGATGAACTGGATTGCCCCCATCCAAACCTGCGCACCCGCCACCGATCTGCGCCTACCACTCTCTACCCCCAGCGCCAAATCTATGGGACTGAAGCCCTTGCACTGAATGCCTTGCAAGGAAGCTGCGAGGTTGAGCAATGCGCTCCACATTTGCGCTGCAACTGTCGTGCCGCACTGTTCCTATTTAGGGTCCCATCCCCATGCCTGTGTGTCCCAAGCCCTCCCGGTGGCCGATAGTTCAACAACCAGTCGTCGCTTTCCCGACAACTGCTCATCACTGCTAGTTTCGGCACGGCCAGCAACCTCGGCCCGTGGGCAGAGAAGCTGATAAGACGCCGTATGCTGCCGTACAACCTGTTGTAAGTGCTCATTACTGTCGGGATGGGCCCCCGGGCTCTGAGGGGCCCGGCGTGTGTCAACTCCACCCGCGAGCCTCCCCACATCTCCCTCGTCACCCTCAACAGTTCCCCCCATGCCAACAACCCCCTCAAGGAGGCTGCTCGCATGCTTGACCCCATCAAGGTGGCCACCCCTCCCTCAGTCAAGGCCATTGCTTGCTCCGGCGAAGTCCTGCTCTGCTCCTGAGTCCAGACCCACCATCCGGGCCTGGCGATGAGAGGTCATCCCACTCCGCCAAGATATCCTGGACGCTTGACGCCGCTTGGCTCGGCCCGCGGGTGCCCGCGGGTGCCCCTCCATAGACCAAGCCTCGGCGGTGCCCTCTCCTCGACCCCCCGCAATGCGTAGATGCTCCGTCTCCTGCCGCACATCCTCCATGCTCTCCAAAAACCTCGATGCCATCGCGCTTGCCTCGCTTGCCCCACCGGAAGCCTGCCCGGACTGCTCATGCTGCGTTCCCCTAGATTTCTGCGTCCCACCACCAAGTCCATCCTGCGTGGCATAGTCTGCCCTCGATCGCCTCCCACGCTCTGTCCATCAGCGCTAACCTCTACACCTCCTCCCATCGAGCCGCCTCCCCCCGATCGAGGTCCGGCCCCATGCCTCCTCCCACACGCCCCCCACTAGCCCAGTGCCACCCACCTCCGGCCGGGCACCGCCCCACAGCTCTCCCGATGATCAGTCCTGCGACCCCTCGTGCAAGCGCAAAAGAAAGCAACCGAATCCACTTCTCCTTCCACCCCACGGTGCCGCCATGTGCCGCCTTTTCCTCCCCGTCCTCGCCTCCATCGCCGTCTACCTGCTCTCCTCTTTCTGCATTCTCCTCCATGTACCGCCGCTCCCTGAAGCACTGTGTTTTCCGTAGGAGCAGAAGGCCCTGGCCCACCGTACACCTCCACTCCAAAGGGTACAAAGTGATGCGGGCGGACGTCCCCGTACGTTGTCACCTTGCTCTCCTCCACCTTCCTTGCCGCCGCCCCGGGGGCCATCATGGCCGCTCCCAGGTGTGCATCCGACATCGGCGGCGCTGTGACCACATCAAACAGCACATGCTGGCCCGGTCCCTCCGCATCCAGCACTGTCACATCCGGGCAATGGTTCCGTGAGTAGGTCAGGTAGCCCGCGAAGTCATCGTGCAACGCAGACGCCAACGGATAAGCGGACACTTTTGGAATTCAGCGGTGGGTATTTTGCAAAAGTGATTGTAAACTTTCATTCTCAAAAGATATAGTAGTCCGCAGCTTGAAACGCCACGAACTTTAGCGCCCAATCATTACTGATTGGGCAGTCTAAGTGAAAGTTCACTAAATAGAGTCTGACGTGCCACTGTCGAGTTCATAACGACTGCAGTGACACGTCTGCGATGGGCCGATGAACTATTACACACTGTGTCTTGCCGATGGTCATCATATGATCCAACGGCCACGATTAGTTCAGCAGATCTACAGATCTAGATCTAAGGGTTTCATGGGGTTTCTTTAGGGTTCCTTCAGGGTTTGAGCATCCTGACTACTGTGCAAGGCCTAGACAGTCATGCTTTACATCAAACTGATCAGCAGACACTGCAGATTCCAATACCCCTTCTAAAGGGTGACTGTCTAGTTGTCCTACTGCCAGTTCTTCGGAATGGTGCCCCTTCAGTCAGCAATGCCCAGTTCTTGGGATGGCGCCCCTCCAGCTCCAGTTTATGGAGATGGTGCCCCCTTCAGTCTTCAGTTCCAGTGATATGGGGATCCAGCTCCCCCTGCATGCCAACAAGGTGCCCCGTGGGATCCAGCTCCCCCTGCATGCCAACAAGTGTGCCCCGTGGGATCCAGCCCCCTGCATGCCAACAAGTGTGCCCCATGGGATCCAGCTCCCCCTGCATGCCAACAAGTGTGCCCCATGGGATCCAGCTCCCCCTGCATGCCAAAAAGTGTGCCCCGTGGGATCCAGCTCCCCCTGCATGCCAACAAGTGTGCCCCGTGGGATCCAGCTCTCCACAGTTGGGGCACTCCCCCACCTGGCCAAGGAGGGGCTGCTCCGCATGAAGAATGTGCCACAGGGTCACCCGGTATTCCGCCGAACTGAGCTCCAAGGTGTGTGTCCGCTTGCTGCGTAACCCTGGGACCAACAATTGTTGGGCGATGATCGGGCACATTGTATCATCTTTCCATGCCGCTTTGCATCTGGGTTGGGAATATGTATGAGTTGGTGGTATCTTGTCACGGCCCCGCCCTGCTCTTGATTTGCTTCTCACATCCACTGGGATGATGGTGGGCTGGCTTTTGTCGGCTGATCTCATGCCGTTCAGTGTGTGGGCGTATCCTTGTACCGACTCCTTTGGCACCCCGTAGCCGCAGAAGACCGGCTGCACTATGTACCCACGCCGGGGATCAAAGGATTCAGCACACACTTCGGGACACTTATCCGGATTCTCCGGAGCTCACTCGTGAAGAATGGGACCCCCTAAGCCTCGCTGAGCCACCCGAGCCCCTCTGCATCCGCACCGCCAGCGCACTGCTGCCTTGTGCCTGAAGCCGGCTCATCCCTGCCCCCCGAGCTGCGCGAGCCATATCTCCACCACCAAGCCCACGCGCAAGACCACCCCTCTGCTCCCTGAGCCTCACTGGGCCACCTGAGCCCCTCTGCGGCTGTCCTGCCGGCGCACTGCTGCTGTGTCTCTGAAGCCGGCTCACCTCCGCCACTCGAGCCACCTCTTCACCATCAAGCCCACATTCAGGACCACCCCGCTGCCCCCTACACGCCCTAGAGCCTGGTCTCAAGAGAGCTTGCCCATCCACGCCACGGCCAGAATGTCCAAGGGCTGTCTCAAGGGGCTGAGAATGATAAACTGGGTTGCCCTCATCCGAACTTGCGCACCCACCACCGACTTGCGCCTGTAGCCCTCTACCCCCCGCACCAACTCCACATGACTGAAGCCCTTGCTGTGATTGCCTTGCGAGGAAGCTGCGAACTTGAGCAATGCGCTCCACACTTGCCCTACAACTGTCATGCCGCACTGTTCCTACTTGGGGTCCCATCCCCACAGTTGCCTGTGTGTCCCAAGCCCTCCCGGTGGCCGATAGTTCACCTTCCCGACAGCTGCTCACTGTTAGTTCCGGCACGGCCAGCAACCTCGCCCCGTGGGCAGGGAAGCTGATAAGATGCCGTATGCTGCCGTGCAACCTGT
>LGRX02021017.1:0-16715 GCA_001247695.2 Cymbomonas tetramitiformis
GAACTACGAGATCAACACGCCCACAGTCGCATCCGCTCAACCACTGACTACGATATCAACACGCCACCGCCACAGCCATTCAGCCATCAACTACGAAATCTACGCACCCGCAGCCGCAATCACACGTCAGCATCAACAATCACGCTCATGTCACCACGCCACAACCACTTCTTGTCTTGCCAACTGATGTCTCCCAATCCATACGCCATCAGTTGGGGGGGGATATATTTAAAAAACTTGCCCTCCAATGCCACACCCACATCTCAAACCCAAAATCCCTCACAACACCCCACACTCAACCACAGCAGAGATACACCGCCATTTCAGCACCCAGCAATACCCCCACGCCCCGCCAGCCCTTACAATGCCGCCCCTTGTTCATAATCGCGACAGCTGTCACAACTATGAACACGCTTAGAAGGGGTCCCTCGGGCACCCCTGAAAGGCCTGTCACACCCCCCATATTTGGTCACGCTACCGCAGCCCATGTCAGACCTCACCGCATTTGCCCCCATCGCGCCCGTCTCAGCCGACAGCAAACGCCCCAACCATGACCCCCTTTTTCAGTAATTGTCATTCCCCCCTCAGTCACGGTCCTACCCCAGTTCATTGTCCGCTCGAGCGCCCGGAGCATATCACGTTCACCCTCCAGCTCAGATCTCCCTCCCAGTATAAATCATGCACGACGCCTCGCCAAGCGCTACATCGACGTCGCCGCGACCAGCCCGTGCCGACCCGCGAGCACCGCAGAGCGTCAAGCACGCCATCACGCGACGTGACATCACGACATGACCACACATGACGTCTCGGCGATTCATGACAGGGCAAACGCAAGCGCGCGTGGACACCAAACGCCGCTGTAACTGGGAACCAATGGTCACAGGGCACCCGAAACGACAATGGCATTCACGGACTTCCACTATGCTCGCTTGAGTATTTAGCTAGCTCCTGCTTTCGAAAAGTTAGATCCGAACCTTTCAAACCCATTCTGCGGGATAGTGATATTTGCCTCTTGTGGCCTAGTATTAAATGTGATATATGCATACATATGCTTCGAATCCACATGAGAGCTTTGTCACTAGCAGTTTGTAAGAGTCTGGTTCGGATCCCCAGAGTGCCGGCACGCCACTCTCATGTATGTGCGAAGTCGTGCCGGGGTGTTTGCTTTATCTGTGAATTGCCCCCTGTGTTGCTCGTTTGCCTTTCTGCTTTTCATGCTTCCACCTGAGCCTGAATCTACAGTCTGCGAGTGCAAGTTAGACCCGCGCCCGTTTTGCGAATCTACGAGCAGGCGCGGCAGAAGCGCGTTGCCGCCTGACATGTTTTACGTAGCACAGCAATAGACACGCATATCGCCGTTCCGCAGCGGTGGAGATCCGCAGCTGTCCGAAAACGTTCGCAAATTCAGAACACGCTCGTGAATTCCCACAGAGGCGCATTTTTCCCGTTGAGCGCCTAGCGGCGAGATAGCCCGAAGCTGCGTTTGTCATAAATTCACACCCGCGACGGCGAACCGTTTCAGGCACTCTCAGCGGTATTCACGTGTGTGCACGATGCGCCCGGCCTTTTTGTGCCATATTTTGCACCATTTGCTATGCGAATTCGAACCTCGCAGGGCTTGCTTGCCGAATATGCTCAAACCGGCGTATGTGACCGGCGTTTGGGAATGCACAACCGTAGCCGCGCTAACTCGAGCCGTGACACCTGACTTTTGCTGTTTGACGAGGTTGTAGCCGAACCCATGTTTTCCCCACAGTTTGTATGATGTTTACCTTTGTGAATTCGACCTGCGCAGGCTGTGGCAACGTTGAACTCCCCGAACGGACCTGTGTGACAGGTTGTGGGAATTCACGGCTTACGGCGCGCCAGCTCGAGTCCAAACACCTGACTGCAACCTTTTGACAGCATTGCAGCCGAGTGTTTTTCCTTCAGTTTTTATTGTGTTTGTATTTGTGAATTCGACCCATGTGGGCGTTGGCAGCGGTGAATTCCCCGACGGGCCTGTATGACAGGTTGTGGGAATTCATGGTTGGCGACGCGCCAGCTCGGGTCTGGACACCTGACCCATGCCTTTTTGCCATGCGTGTGCTCGAAGCACGCCTTTGCCCGCAGTTTCTTTCATAATTTTCGACGTGAACTCGTGCTTGGCTGCTCGAAGGGCACCAACTAGGCCTCGTGGCAGGTTGGGGGCATTCACCGCAGGAGCCGCTCGTGCCGCGACCTGGGCGCACGACACGAGAGCCACAGTGAATGCCCAATTGCAAAGTGTTGTTTTGTTCTGCTGGAACGGTATCACCTAACAGGGTGCCGAACCTCTTGGTAATATATTTAAAAAAAAACTTGCCCTCCAATGCCGCACCCACATCTCGCAAACCCAAAATCCCTCACAACACCCCACACTCAACCACAACAGAGATACACCGCCATTTTAGCACCCAGCAATACCCCCACGCCCCGTCAGCCCCTACATTGCCGCCCCTTGTTCATAATCGCGACACACTCCCTCAGAGCACATCGCACAGATGCAATCTCAGACAGCACAGCTGAAATCATAGAAGAAGCTGTTGTTGTACAAAGGGAAAGTATATGGACAGAGTACTCACATATTGGTAGATCCAGGAGCTACATCGTCTTTCATCGGCAGACAGTTCGCTGCTCAGCTTGGTATTGCACCCACAGATTCCTCATCATTCTCCGTGGGATTGGCTGGAGGAAGCCTACTACCCTGTACATCCTATCTTCCCAAAGCTACATTCACGCTGGGTAAGTATAAGGACACAGAGGATTTCTACATCAATGACATGAAACCCTTCACTGTCATCCTGGGTCAAGATTGGTTGGAGAGGAGAAATCCACACATTGACTTCCAGTCCAAAAATCTGACGATCACTAGGAAGCACTCATCAGGCTCCAGTGTTCGCACAGTACTATCCAGAGTTGAACAGACTCCAGGCTCAGATGACCTTCCTGAAATGGAATTGGTCAGTGCCACCACCATGAGAAAGCACCTACGTCGTATTCAATCCAGTGGTTCGGCTGAAGAAGCCGTAGCTTATCTCTTCTTTCTCTCAGAGGTCGATGGTGAACTGGTCTTCGCAGCAGCAGACTCAGACACCACTATGGAAGACCCAGAGGTTACAGCAGCACGTGATCAGATGAGGGAAGACTTTTCAGACATATTCCAGGAGGATCTTCCAGCTGGTCATAGGCCAGAGCGGTTTGAAGATGGTTATCATCGAATCAACATTGAACCTGGGCACAAGCCACCATCACAGCCAGTTCGTACCATTCCAGTGCCCATGATGGAAGAGCTCAAACGACAGATCATCAAGTATGTCGAATTGGGTATCCTTCGTCCGTCATCATCTCCATATGGATGTCCTATCATTTTCGCTCCTAAGCCAGGTGGGAAGTGGAGGATGTGCTGTGATTATCGAGCCCTTAATAACATCACAATTAAGGACACGTATCCATTGCCACCTCACGACACCCTTCTTGAACAGCTAAAAGGTGCACGATGGTTTAGCAGATTCGACTTCAATCAGTTTTTCCATCAGATCCCTATACATCCAGATGACATTCATTCACAAAACAGCGATTCGCACCAGATACGGTTTCTATGCGTGGACAGTTATGCCTTTCGGATTGACCAATGCTCCTGCAACCGCTCTACGTGTACGAAATCGGGCATTCTTCGACTTCATCGATCGGTTCCTTGTCATTTTCATGGATGACACTATCGTGTACAGTCCGGACTTTGACAGCCACGTGAAGCATGTTCGACAGTTCCTCCAGCGTTGCAGAGATCACCAGTTCTTCATCATCAGGCCTTCCAAGGTGGAGTTGTTCGTCAGATCCATAGATTTTATCGGACATCACATCTCTGAAGCAGGCCTATCCATCATCGAAGACCGAATCCGAGCAGTTATGACAATACAGCCTCCAGTGTCGTATGGTCCTACCGTTGGAAAGCAGCCTCTACGCCGTATGGCTAAAGATGGCAAGTCATCCCTTCGGTCATTCTTGGGCATGGTCGGCCAATTTAGGAGATTCATACCAAAGTTCTCCAAGATTGCCGAGCCGCTCAATCGTCTCCTTAATGCAGAGTTTGTCTGGGAATCTGAGCAGCAGCAGGCATTTGATAACCTCAAAAGTGTCATCTGCAATGCTCCAGTACTACAGCTTCCAGATCAGAAACTGCCATCTATTATGGAGGTCGATGGATCAGGCACACGCGTTGGTCAAGTAGTACTACAGGACCAAGGAAAATGCATGAAGCCATGTGGCTATCACAACGTCACTCTCTCCGATACACAGAGACGTTGGCCTATTCCTGAGATCGAGCTATTTACCATTGTGGAGGGCTTCCGATTCTTTCGCCACATCTTGTTGGGAGCTCCTGAGACTATTGTACGCTCAGATCATCAGCCACTGGTTTATTTCCAGTCCAAATCCACACTAAGCCCCAAATAGGCAAGGTGGTTGGATGAGCTCTCCGAGTACAACTTCCGAATAGAGCACATTTCTGGCGAAAAGAACAAGGTTGCAGATGCACTCACTCGTATTTCTGCACTCTTTGAACTCACTGATTGTCTGCAACATATAGACATCAGCGATGTTCCAGTCATTGACATACCATCTACAGATCCTACATTCATTGCTCTTATATCTTCTTCATCAGCTCATCAGCTTCACGACATCATTATATCCCAGTATGATCGTGATACATTTGCACAGACTATATTATCCAAGCTGACATATCATCGACTTCATCACAGTCAGTCAGCAGCTTCGAGCTCATTCAGGGGTTGATCTATCGCAAGACCATATATGGCAGACAGCTATACATTCCACCTACTGCCAAGGTCCCTACAGATGACGGTGAGATCACACAGCTTCGCCACATTCTCCTTCATGAGTGCCACTCAGCCACTATTTCTGGTCATGTAGGCAACAATCGCATGCTTCATCTATTGCGTAGCCGATATCATTGGCCAGGAATGACGATGGCAGCCATCCAGTACATTCGGGAGTGCCCCGTGTGTCAACGCCAGAAAACGAGGAGACACAAACCCTATGGTCAGTCACATATACGATATTGTGTGCCTAAGACAAAATGGCTTGATGTATCTCTTGACTGGATTACTGACCTGCCTATCACCACTAATGGGCACGACAGTATTTTTGTGGTAATGTGCCAATTCTCTCATCGTTGTCATCTCATTCCCTTCAACATGACCTGGACTGCTCAGCATACTGCTTCAATATATATGCAGCATATCTTCAAGCTCCATGGTCTTCCGAGGAACATCATCTCAGATCGAGACCCCAGATTTACTTCTACATTTTGGCAAACACTGTGGAAATCTACTGGTACGAGATTGTCTATGACGTCTTCACACCATCCACAGTCGAATGCAAGCAATGAGAGGAGCCATGCCTTCATTGAGGATATCCTCAGGTAATTTTCAATTTGTTGATTCATGGTTCACCATCCTCTGGTTTATAAACTGATTAGATAGTACTTTTCATGTACAGGTGTTGTTGAAATGATACTTCAGCCAATTCGTGGGAGGTCAAGTTGCCTCTGGTGGAGTTTGCAATTAACAACACCGGTTTCTGCATCTACTGGTTATTCACCATTTTATCTCGACTCGCTCGATGGCGCAGCCACTTTCGCCTCATGACCTGGCAATCATTATTCCGCCAGAAGCTCCTGTTCCAATACATAATGCTATTCGAGATCATTTTGACCAGTACTCGGCTGTACATGCCAACGCGGTAGACAATATTTCCCGAGCAGCAGAAATTAGCCAAGCCAGATTCAATAAGACTCACATGCCTCGGCAATATGCAGTAGGGCAGAAAGTTCTTTTACGGACCGAGTTTATCCAATGGACTGGTTTGACAGAGGCAGGCAGACACTTTAAGCAACCATATATTGGGCCGTTTACCATATCCAAAGTGCTAAGCCATGGACGTGCATACGAGTTAGATTTCGGAGATCTCGATATCCGTATCCATCCGGTACAGCCTGTATCCAGAATAGAGCTGTATAACGACTCGATCCAAGCACCTTTGCCTCTGCCACAGATGATCACCGAAGAAGGGCAACCACTGTTTGAGATATCACACATACTCTCAGATAAGATCACTAGAGGTGTCAAGTACTACTTAGTGCGATATGCAGGCTACGGCCCTGAGCATGACACCTGGGTCAAAGCCACAGAGCTGACCAATGCAGCAGACATAATAACTGCCTATGAAGGCTAAACATTATATTAAGCCTGATGCCCTTACTTCTTGTAATATATACTAATACATGTCGATCATCTATATACCTTGCTCTTAATATTTTATCATTATGTTGCATAGAAGCGGGAAATTGATCCTTCCTTGCTAAAGGTGTAGTGAGCCTTGTACAAAATCATACCCTTGCACAGATACGCACACATGCGAGATATCATATCTGTGGATAAATAAAAACTACTAAATGCTACCTTTGCCATACCTTGGTTTGTCATTCGGATTATGGTCAGTCATCCGAAGCTACCGGAGACATCGACTGAGGTAGACGGAGTTGTGATCCTAAGTTATGCCTGACACACATAACTAAAATAAATTTCACATTAGTACGTGGCGAATCCACTCTGAATCGACAGATGTTCGTCAAAGCGTGCGTACTGGACTAAAAAAATTGAGGAGTTGAGCAGATCGGTTAAGGATTATAAGTCCAATTCCGTTAAGCAGGGCCACTCCGTTTGCATTAAAACAAGCCCCCGGTGAAATAACTCCGGAAACATCGGGCTCCCCATGACCGCCTGTGAACCTCCAAAATAGCTTCAGGAGGGGAGGAAGGGTTGGGTGCACTATATATAATAAATGTGGAAACATGTACCTAAGGGTTTTCGTCGATCAGTTGTATATATAAGGTCGAGAATCGTTCGATTATAAATTGTTAAATCGTCCGATCATCGTTCGCAAAGGCGTCGACGGCTAGCGCAAATAATCCGTAACGTAAACCTCGGATACCTTGAATCGTCACTCTGAATCACGATACGCAGTTACAGCGTCAATCTGAATCACGATACGCAATTCATGGAACCTTGAATCGTCACTCTGCAATACGATACGCAATTCATGGGGGCTACATCCTAAGCACTGTAAGGCTAAATGCCTAAGGTGAGGGTTTAAAGTGGACTCAGTTCCCCCCAATATCCTAAAAACACCACGAGGGACGCCTCACATCGGTGTAAGAAGACTGGTACCAGCAGCAGCAGCATCAACAACAAAGACATCAAAGACATATACAAAGGTATGCCCGTTGTGAGGTCACAACTCTCTTAAGAGGGGAGATCTGTCAGGGTTATGACCGATGACATATGTGTCATACAGGTCATACGTGTCATACCTATCAGACATGTCATACCATGTCATGTCATGTCGTGTCATGTCATATATTATAATGACAGACAGTCGTCAGTACGGTCGACTATGACATGTACAGTCATACCATCTGTCATTCACTCACCTTGAGTGCCACCTGTCATCGAGAGGCCAGGTTGTGGCATCGAGATGACAAAGCAAGACGAAGTCTTGAAGAACCGAAAGTGTTCGGAGAAAACTCATCTTCGCTTCTAGCATGTTCTGAACAAGCATGCGAGTATCATGTGGCTTATTCGTTCAGCCGATACTGATTGTTCAACCAATGCCTTGGGTTCACAACCCAATTGTGGTGGCATCTATGAGATGCGGGGCATTGCGTAAATGAGGTAGCATTGAGCTATAGCAGTCACTTCTGAAGAAGCACTGCACTCATACCCACACAGACGCTGCGTGAGCTATTAACGTTCCATAATAGTCTCGCTATATATCATATATCCTATCGCTTCCTAGCGAAGCCCTAAGACAGGGGCAGGTGTTCTCGGATACTAAGATGATCTCTCTAGATGTCACCCTGCTGAAAAGTGGGCCGAGCCCCTTTGTGGGCGCGCTATAGCAGAGGGAGTAGCCCCTGGTGTTTTCACTAGCCTGCTTTGCAGGGATACCGCACTCTCAGGACTTTGTCCCCTTTGCTAGCGTAAATGTTTTATTATTATTATTATTATAATAAACAAACACCTAACATTCACTTCGGTGGAAACCGATCACTGCTAGCTGGGTGCCGGGGTCTTGACCCGGTCATCCCACTACTGGGCTAAAGCTAATCAAGCTGCCAGGATAATCGAAGTAAACTCAGCCACTTTGAGGCTGGTCAGCAGGGCTGAGTTCAGCGGTCGGGATGTAAGCACAGAAGAATCCCGAAGTGAATTGTAAGTTGCCTGTCACAAACTGAGCACCACCAGACCCAAGCGGGCAAGGTGGATCCGTAGCAGAAAGCAGAGTAACAGAAGACGGTAAAGCGATTCCGAAAACACTGAAGAACTTAAACAAGTAGATTCCCACGGCGGTTCGAGCATTGAAGATACGGACACAAGAACTTCATCATCTGGTGGCCAATCACGGATGTCCAGAGAACCAAGCGGCGAATCTGAAGTAAAGAGATCTCCAGTAGACCGACGGACGGTGGCTCCGGGCTCAACCAGGCCCCTGTCACCACCGCCCACGGTAACCAGAGATGCCGTAGAGCTGGCCAGTAAGGAACAACAGAGCACAGATGGCATTAGTGCACACCGGAGAAAACTCGGCGGAGTCCGCGGACGGTACACCGAAGCTGCTACTGGCGATGCTCCCCTGTCAGAGTCATGCTCAAGAGTGCCGAAGGAGCCAAAAGCCACTTGCTGCCCGCCGTCAGAGTCATTGTCAGAGCCTTGGTCATTGTCAGAGACTGTAGAGCCAATGTCAGAAGCCTCAATCCTCATGCCAGCAAACAGCGGAGCCGGTGCAGAGTCGCCAAGCTGGAGTGAAGGGACAGAGCCAGGCAAGCCGAGAGAGCCAGGGATAACCACTGGCGGGTCATGAGCCGCAGGCACACCACCAGCCACGAGTGCAGAGGGATGCCGAACCGCAGGTGGTGGCGGAATCGAACCCCGTGCACCCGAGTGGAATGTGGCCAGACCAAACTGAGCCATGCCGTCCTCGTCAGCTGCCGCATCCTGAGCGGAAGCCGCCGCATCCTGAAAGTGCCGCAGAGATGTGGGCTCAGCCGTCACAAAAGAATGTGCCGACAGCTCGCACACCTCTGGGCGACCCTCCATCGTGCAGAGCGACTCGAAGGCATGCTCATCCCCAGCGTCATAGAACCGCTGGAAACGAACAGCCAGGCAGTCAGTCTCATAGTCCTCAACTGCACCACAATAGTGGGCAGAGTGAGGACCGCCGTTGGGGCATTCAGCATGCCAGTGCTTCAAACCACTTTGTGCACACTCCGCATTTCTGCAGTGGGGCACGAAGGCACCGCTCTTCTTGTCAAATGAGACAGGAGGAGCGGTGCCAAGTGGCTTAACACCAGTACGATGATGCTTAGCGGCAGAGCGGGTAAGGTGCTTGCCCGCAGGCGGTGCCCCTTCCCGCTTCTGCCGCTTTAGGTCACGAATGTCCTGCTGCATGCGCTCCAGCTGCTTCTGCAGACTGGACAACGCCGCAGCTAGGTCAGACGCGCCATCGCCGAATGACAGAGCAGAAACAGGGGCGACAGAGACTTTCAGGCCGTGGCGGAACTGCTCCCGCACACGAGCCTGAATAGTCAAAAGAGACACGCCCTGCCGCTGGTCAGCCCGAGCCAAGGAATTAGCCAAATCACGGTATAAAGCCGAATTGCCGAGAGCCTTGAGAAACTGCCGCTTCACCGCGTCCTCTGGCAAGTTGTGGGAACGCTGAACGTCCCGCAACAGGCCATTGAACTCACGGATGCCACGGTCAGGATCTCCGCTGCTGGGGATGCGAACCGCCAGCAGCGACTCAAAAGAGTCAAAGGGCTCTGAGCGTTCCTGGAGCATGCGTACCACCTCAAGGGCAGCACGCTTGCCATCTCCAGGAACGTCAGACCCAGAGGCCTCAAGCCAATCACGAGCAGGCGAGCCAGGTCGAGCCAGAAAGGTCAGAGCCGAGAGCAGCAGCTCATTCGCCTCATGCCTAGCCTCAACAGCCACGTCAGCCAGGTCAAAGAGGGGAGCAAACGCCTGCGACTGGAGCAAGAACTGTGCGCGCAACTCATGTATGATTTGTGAAAAAATGTCGACTGCGTCTGTCTCTGTTCCAACGAAGCGGTCCGAGTTGTCTCCGAGAATTTTCGTGGCAACGATTTTGGCGACCTTCCTGTCAAAATTTTCTCGAGCCAGCTGCTGACATTTCTCAAGATTTTCTCTCGCAGCTGCGGTGGTCGGAGCTGGCAGCTGCGGTGTCTGTGGTGTCGCTGAGTGCTGCGCACCCACATCATCAAAAATCGTCTCTAATCTACGGACGCGAGACCGCGTCATTCTATTCGCTGTAGTAACCATGATGGAGAGACTACGGAAGAGTTGAGCTAATCAAGGGTGGTGGTATAAAATCGTCACAGCGGCCAGATAATCCGTAGAAGTCTCAGCACAACAGATCGGAATTCACAGGTCGTGAGCGGAAGAATGAGAGCGGCCAAAATCCGCAACGTGTGGAGCGACCTCGCCAGAGCTAGTGGCACACGAAGCAAATCAACTCTCGTTGCGACGATACTGCTGCAAAAAAATAATCCGTCACAAATTGCTGATCTCCTGCGCAGCGAAGGCGAGCACAAGGCGTGCCGCCATCACTGCCAAGCTAAAAGGCCATACCGTGAGAATAACACACCACCGCCCAAGTGGGCGCTCAGCCCCTCCTACGTCCTACTTAGCCGAACATGGCAACAGCAAGGCGCTGTGCCATCATCAGAATCACCGGAAAGCCGGTGCGGGCCATAACCTGCGAGGAAGACAGATCCGCTGTCCGGCTAAGCTCCCTGAGAATCACACTGATAATCACATAACTAGTGTCTGGCCGAGGCTTTATGCTCTCGGAAACCCAGACAATGAAACAATGACTGTACTACTGTACTGTACGACTGTACAGTACAGTGCTAGGATGTCACGGACACGATACGGAAGCAGGGTCAGGCTAGGGGCTAGTCAGAGCCCATAATAACTAAGCCTAAACCCGAAGTCCAGCAGTAACTTCGGACGAAGCACTGCACTCATCACCCGCTCATACGTTGCACGAGTTGTTACTGTTCAATAACATCCGTGCTATCTTATCATATCATATCTCGCAGCTTGCTAGCGAGACCTTATCAGTTTTGATCTCTTTTTCATGTCGAAGAGCTGGTCGCGGAGCTCGCTGAAGATGGTCTTGAAGTCTTCGTTGCCGCTCTGTCCAGTCAGGGTGAGGGCGGAGAACGTGCGCGCAGCAGACGGGACGTGCGAGTCCGTCCCGTTTTGTGCGTAGCACTCACGGGTCCATTGTTGGATGGTGGCAAGGGACTCCGCCGCACGCTGGTCGTGCAACAAAAGGCGGTTGACAACCGGGGCATAGAAAACCGGGTCGAGGGACTTGATGTACAGGGACTTGACCTCCATGTCGTCGAGGGTGCTCTTCCGTCGAGCAGAACGGAGAGCGGCGTTGAAGGCGGCGATAGTCCGCGACGGGTCGAACTGGGTGATCTTGATGGCCAGAAGGTCTGCGGTGCCCTGAAAGGGTCCGCCGGAATCCAGAAGCATCCTGGCGATCTCCAGTAACACCCGTTTCCCATCAAACGGGTGTGCCTCCGCCGAAGACTCCATCCAGTCTGCCGCGGGCGACACCGGAGCGATGATGTACTCCAGTGTCGAAAACAACAGCTTGTTCGCCTCAGCGCGGACGGGCAGGGTGGCATCTTCCAGGTCGAACAGAGAAGAAAACGCGTCCTCCTCAGTGACGAAAATGTCCCGTAGCGCCAGAACCAGACGTGCGAAAACGGAGCTGACGTGCGACTCCGTACCGTTAAAACGCCCATGTTTGTCGCCGTACACCTTCTTGATGACGAGCTTGGCGGCCCGCTCGTCGAAGGACTCCTTCGCCAGACGTCTGACCTCGTCGAGGAACATCGCTCCCGCTGATTGGGCAGCCGGTGCAGTCGCAACCGTAGGAGTGGCTGGTGTGGTTGCATGTCTGGCTGCGGCATCGTCGAAAATGGTAACTAGTGAGCGGCGTGCGGCCGCAGTGTGCGATCTCGTAGAAGTACCCATGATGAAATGACTATAGAGACAGGGTGAGGTGACGATAATGCTAGGCGAGGCTAACGGTGTGGGCGACGGCTTGCGAGCTGTGGCGGGTCGTCGAGGATAATCCGGGGAAACAACAAACAATACACGGTCGTGTGGGACGAAAGGACGTGATCGATGCCGGACGGTATACTAGTGACCAGAAACAACAAAATCCAGCCCAACGATACTGCACGGAAAATTAAGCTGCCATAACGTGCGCCCCAATTGCCCAATCAACCGCGCGTCCGTAACTGAGCCATACCGCCCATACCGAAAACCTCTCTAACGCGGGTTCCTCACCCCATCTCAAGCGTCGGTGCTTAGCCAATCATGGCCAAAGCCGCAGTGTGAAATTAAGAGTGCGTGGGACCAAACCTGCTGAATATATCAGCTGGACTGTATATCAAGGTATGGTTTGCTGGAGGTCAACATTAGCATAAAAATTTGCAGATCTAGATCTCGAGATATATGTGTTTTTAGTTGGTGCTTAAGTATGGTTAAGTATGGGAGATCGCGGAACGGTATCGACCATAACTTCTTCATGCCTTAACCACTTGACTCCCCGAAGTGCATAATATGTTTAGACAGGTTCAGCCAACCTATTTATCAAATAAAAATATTTGAAAATTTTTATGCTAATGTTGACCTCCAGCAAACCATACCTTGATATTCGGTGAGTCAGATAATCATAATAGATGACCGGTGAGAATACTCAGTCTTCCCGTTATATGTTCGGGGTCTAGGGTTCCGGGACCGGTGAAAGTCATGCACCCTAACTATAGGAATGGCAGTCGGGGCGTCACTTCAAGCAGCAACTGCTGGACTTCGGGTTTAGGCTTAGTTATTATGGGCTCTGACTAGCCCCTAGCCTGACCCTGCTTCCGTATCGTGTCCGTGACATCCTAGCACTGTACTGTACAGTAGTACAGTACAGTAGTACAGTCTTGCTTCACTGTCTGGGTTTCCGAGAGCATAAAGCCTCGGCCGGACACTGTTTATGTGATTATCAGTTTGATGCTTAGCGAGCTTAGCCGGACAGCGTATCTGTCTTCCTCGCAGGTTATGGCCCGCACCGGCTTTCCGGTGATTCTGATGATGGCACAGCGCCTTGCTGTTGCCATGTTCGGCTAAGTAGGACGTAGGAGGGGTTGAGCGCCCACTTGGGCGGTGGTGTATTGTTCTCGCGGTATGGCCTTTTAGCATGGCAGTGATGGCGGCACACGTTGTGCTCGCCTTCGCTGCGCAGGAGATCGGCAGTTGACGGATTGTTTTTTCTTACGGCAGTATCGTCGCAGCGAGGGTTTATTTACATCGTGCGCCACTGGCCCTGGCGAGGTCGCTCCACACGTTGTGCATTTTGGCCGCTCTCATTTTCCCGCTCACGACCTGTGCATTTCGATCTGTTGTGCTGAGGCTTCTACGGATTATCTGGCCGCCGTGGCAATCTTATACCACCACCCTTGATTAGCTCGGCCTTTCCGCTGTCTCTCCATCATGGTTACCACAGCAAACAGGATGACGCGGTCTCGCGTCCGTAGATTAGAAACGATTTTTGATGATGTGGGTGCGCAGCACGCTGCGACACCGCACACGCCGCAGCTGCCAGCTCCGACCACCGCAGCTGCGAAAGAGGTTCTTGAGAAATGTCAGCGGCTTGCCCGGAAAAATTTCGACAGGAGAGTTGCTAAGACCGTTGCCACTAAAATTCTGGGAGACAAGTCTGAGCGCTTCGCTGGGACCGAGACAGATGCAGTCGACATTTTTTCACAGGTCATGCATGAGCTGCGCACGCAGTTTCTACTGCAGTCACAGGCGTTTGCTCCCCTGTTTGACTTGACCGACATGGCTGTTGAGGCTAGGCATGAGGCCAATGAGTTGCTTCTTTCGGCTCTGACGTTTCTGGCTCGCCCTGGCTCGCCTGCTCGCGACTGGCTTGAGGCCTCTGGGTCTGACGTTCCTGGGGATGGCAAGCGCGCTGCCCTTGAGGTGGTGCGCATGCTCCAGGAACGCTCAGAACCCTTTGACTCTTTTGAGTCGCTGCTGGCGGTTCGCATCCCCAGCAGCGGAGATCCTGACCGTGAAATCCGTGAGTTCAATGGCCTGTTGCGGGACGTTCAGCGTTCCCACAACTTGCCGGAGGACGCGGTGAAGCGGCAGTTTCTCAAGGCTCTCGGCAACTCGGCACTGTATCGTGACTTGGCTAATTCTCTGGCTCGGGCTGACCAGCGGCAGGGAGTGTCTCTTCTGACTATCCAGGCTCGTGTGCGGGAGCAGTTCCGCCACGGCCTGAAAGTCTCTGACACCCGTGTCTCTGCTCTGTCGTTCGACGATGGCGCGTCTGACGTGGCTGCGGCGTTGTCCAGTCTGCAGAAGCAGCTGGAGCGCATGCAGCATGACATTCGTGACCTAAAGCGGCAGAAGCGGGAAGGGGCACCGCCTGCGGGCAAGCACCTTACCCGCTCTGCTGCTAAGCATCATCGTGCTGGTGTTAAGCCACTTGGCACCGCTCCTCCTGTCTCGTTTGACAAGAAGAGCGGTGCCTTCGTGCCTCACTGCAGAAATGCGGAGTGTGCACAGAGTGGTTTGAAACACTGGCATGCGGAATGCCCCAACGGCGGTCCTCAGTCTGCCCACTACTGTGGTGCGGTTGAGGACTATGAGACTGACTGCCTGGCTGTTCGTTTCCAGCGGTTCTATGACGCGGGGGATGAACACGCCTTCGAGTCGCTCTGCACGATGGAGGGTCGCCCAGAGGTCTGCGAGCTGTCGGCATGCTCTTTTGTGACGGCTGAGCCCACATCTCTGCGGCACTTTCAGGATGCGGCGGCTTCCGCTCAGGATGCGGCGGCTGACGAGGACGGCATGGCTCAGTTTGGTCTGGCCACATTCCACTCGGGTGCACGGGGCTCGATTCCGCCACCGCCTGCGGTTCGGCATCCCTCTGCACTCGTGGCTGGTGGTGTGCCTGCGGCTCATGACCCGCCAGTGGTTGTCCCTGGCTCTCTCGGCTTGCCTGGCTCTGTCCCATCACTCCAGCTTGGCGACTCTGCACCGGCTCCGCTGTTTGCTGGCATGAGGATCGAGACTTCTGACGTTGACTCTGAGAGCTCTGACAATGACCACGGCTCTGACAATGACTCCGACGGCGGGCAGCGGGTGGCTTTTGGCTCCTTCGGCACTCTTGGGCATGGCTCTGACTCTGACCTTGCTGACGGGGGAGCATCGCCAGCAGCAGCTCCGGTGTGCCGTCCGCGGGCTCCGCCGAGCTTTCTCCGGTGTGCATTGATGTCTTCTTTGCTTTGTTGCTCTCTACTGGCCGGCGCTACGGCATCTCTGGTTGCCGTGGGCGGTGGTGATAGGGGCCTGGTTGAGCCCGGAGCCGCCGTCCGTCGGTTTTCTGGAGATCTCTCTGCTTCGATTACACCACTTGGTGCTGCAGACATCCGTGATTGGCCGCCAGACGATGGAGTTCTCATGTGTGTTTCTTCAATGCTCAAGCCGCCGTGGGATTCTGCTTATCTCGGTTCTTCGGTTGCTTTACATTCTGCTCTGGATCCACCTTACCCACTTGGGTCTGGTGGTGCTCAATTTGGAACGGACAGCTTACAATTCACTTTGGGATTCAACTGTGCTTACATCCCGACCGCTGAACTCAGCCATGCTGACCAGCCTCAAAGTGGCTGAGTTTGCTTCGATTGTCCTGGCAGCTTGATTAGCTTTAGCCCAGTAGTGGGATGACCGGGTCAAGACCCCGGCACCCAGCTAGAAGTGATCGGTTTCCACCGAAGTGAATGTTAGGTGTTTGTTTATTATCTCGTGGCTGTATTATGCTGTGCCTGCTTTGCTAGGTAGTCACACCCACGGGTGGTGTGCTGGACTTCGGGTTTAGGCTTAGTTATTATGGGCTCTGACTAGCCCCTAGCCTGACCCTGCTTCCGTATCGTGTCCGTGACATCCTAGCACTGTACTGTACAGTAGTACAATACAGTAGTACAGTCTTGCTTTGCTGGATGTGACACACCGACAGTAAAGACTGTCACCTGTCACTTCCTATAGTAGGCTGGGTGACCGTCACCAGTAGACGGGAAACACCCGTTAGTATTTATGTGTATCTCTTTTATCAATCTGCGACTTTTACCGTTCTGATATCGAAACCCTTAACACAGGGTTTATTCTCCGTTATCCGATATATACACCCGACTATATATCTGACAGGTTATGGGCCCACCACGCTTCCACTGCCTGGGTTTCCGAGAGCATAAAGCCTCGGCTAGACACTGTTTATGGTTTTATCAGTTTGATGCTCAGCGAGCTTAGCCGGACAGCGTATCTGTCTTCCTCGCAGCAACTGTAATATGCCCAGCTCGCCGGATCGCGTCGCGCGCTGCCAACCTCTAGAGTTGGAGAGGAATAGAAAACGCAAAACCCTTCTCTCCTTCGCAGAGCCTCCGGACCAAAACAGAGCCGGAACACTTAGGGTTTGTAACATTTTAGATTTCAGCAGGCCCGGAGTTCAGACGAGTG
>LGRX02021018.1:0-21404 GCA_001247695.2 Cymbomonas tetramitiformis
TCACTAGTTAGCACTAAGATGGGGAAGGATGCTTCTACTACATGAGCAACAGTTGCACCCACTCCGATCCGGCTGCTGCCTCTTTTGTGTGGGCAAAGGATTCTATTTGTCGATCTGTTTCCGGCAGTTTTGCCCCCCCTGCTTATTTATTTATCGGTGCAGAGTCCGACGATGCCGCTGAGGATTTTCTTACTTTCCCCACTGCAGCACGCTGCAAGAGATCCAAGCTATAAAAACCTTTTCAGGAAAAGTGGTTCTCGTGCGCGGCGCTCTTCCCTGTTCTTCTCCACCGGGATGTTAATACCTCATCACACCTTATAGGCTATTGCGAACTTTATCACACCTTATAGGCTATTGTGAACCTTATCACACCTTTTAGGCTATTGTGAACTAGTGTCGATTACTGAGAGAAGGGGGCGTCTTTCGATGCCAGCTGTCGCAGCTAGCTAGGTATGGGACTCCGCAGGATTGACTTATACGTATTTTGCCTCTGAGACCCTGGGCGCTTTTTTGATTTGTCAGGTGGTTTCGAAGCTGTAGGCAGTGGCTCTGAGCGTTTGCGTGTCTGTAGGCGTTTGTGATTCTCCGAAAGGATCCTGTCACCACAGTCGCTTGGGATGGCGACACTGTGTGCCTGTTTCGTTGTTTCCCGATGCGTCCGTAGATTTGCAGTTGCTGTGTCTGCAGTAGCCATGGCTTCAGGTGTAGATTCCGTTGGATTCGTCTTCGCAGGCTGCTTTGTGCCACTATTTACAAATTGTCTCGCCACTCTATTTGCGTTCCGTAATATTTTCCGTCTGACTGTTTTCGCGCTAGGACCCTGCTGAGATGCGGTTCCTAGTGGGGAGTTGTCGCGCCCTCTTTGATTACTTTTCTTCTCTGAGATGATGGCACGTTCTGCTGTGGCTACAGTCGCAACTGCGTTGGCGCCTACTAGCCTAACTGCCTCGAGCAGATTTTTTGTCACTACTTGCGAGTCTGTGAGATTTGTAAGACATGATTCCGCAGCTGCGTCTGCCTCCACCTGTTGCAGTGCGGTAAAATTCCTTTCTGTTACTTTCAGTAAGCGCAGCGCTGTTGAGGCGCTACTCATTATTTGTTTGAGATGGACTTCAAGACTCGTAAGTAGCGGCTCAGCAGCCGAAGATTTCCGGCCGTATTTCGACATACTGAGCTCCGCTCGTCTCAAAAGGCGTCAAAGATACCACGTGAGTATCATAAAAACAAAAATAAGCCGCTGAATATCCATAATATTTATCAAAATAAAATTGACATAAGGCGGCGGAAATTTTGCAGACGCGTTTGCCGGACGTTGAAAAGTGTTCACTTCCTTGCAATGGGGGACCAGGCATTCAGCCGCGCCATGGTTGATGCCAGCCTTAGGGGCCTTAGAGGCACTGCGTCTTCCGCCGCCGCCGCCGCCACCGCCCGCCCATCAGGCTCACGTGGCCGAGCGACCCGAGCACATGGATGCGGCTTCACGGAGGAATGTGTTCGAGGTTCGAGACCCCCCTGCTCGTAGACAGCCAGGCGCAGGCGGCGTTGCACGCGTATCTGCCCCTTCTGTCGATCGCCATGGGGCCGCTACCCATGTCGTTCATGCACCGAGGGATTCCAGGATACCAGCCGGTCTCACGTCCCGGTGTCCTCCTTCTCCGGCTTCAATATGCAGCGCGGAGACGCAGGCGTTCCAACGCTACACGGACGAGCAGCGTGAGGCGCAGAGGCAGACGAATTTTCAGCAGGGCTCCCCGGGCGCAGCGGGCGGGCGGCCCTGGTGAACGACCAACGCTGTGGCCGTGGGCCGCCTGCACGGGCGGTCCACTTACGGCCAGGTGTCCTGCGAGCGTGTATCCCGTTTGCAGGCAGTGCAGTGGTTTGGTGGTGGTTGGGACGCGGTCCCGTTCCCGTGGTCGCCATATGGGCGATGTGGGAGGCAGTAACCTGGCACCTGTCATGGTGCCCCTTTCAAGTTTGGTGGAGGCGTTTCGTACCCTCGCTTTTGCACCAGCTGCCCGTATGGTGGTCGACTGCTCGACGTTGCCCCCTTCGTGCGTCTTATGACATCTGGGTCTTATGGGCTCTAGCCTGCGTTTGGTACGTTGGGCTCCTCATCTTGCGCGTCACAGGCGTCTATGCTGGCGTGCACCGCGTGCGTGCAGGGGATTGGGTGGTGATGCCCCTTCGGATGGTGGTCATTTCCTTGGCGTGCTGGTCACAGTGTGTGATCGTCCTCCTCTTTATGGTCCTCGCCTGGCTTTGGGTTTGTGCCGACATCTACGCTGGAGACGTGGCATGCCACGGCTCCGGTCCCTTGCATTGCCCGCTTGACGCCGGTCACATTCAACGTGGCCGTGGATGGACCGTTCCGACCCTGCGCTGGTCACAAGTCTTCTTGTTGGGCCGCGTGCACTTACCCGCTTTGCCCGCCAGGTTGGACAAGCCTCGCTTCGCGGCGCGCTGGGCGCAACTACGACGCAATCTTCGCCTTCATCGCGTCGCACAAGCCGCCTACATGGCGCTTGTCCTTGCGGTCGTGATCTTTACTGCTGCTGGTGGGAGTGCTCGCTTAGCGCACGGGGGGTGGAGAGTCATGGCGTGCTTCTTCGCTTCGCACTCGCCGGCAGCTGCAGCGCATTTCAACCGAATTTTGCGATTTTTTCTGCTTTTGTGCGGAATCTTGTGGGTCGCTGGCAAGATGACAGAGTGTGCGCCGCCTACTTATGGTGTCACATCACCCACACGCAGCGCCTGGGGTTCGTCCCCCTGCACTTCTTGGGAGGCTCAGCAATCCTCAAGGCAATGGGAGCCTGGCTGGGTGGCCAACGTCGCGGAGCAGGATGAGGTCTTGCCGTACACCGTGCTGGACGAGCTTCAACCTTTGGGTGACACGACAGTGACCAAGGACGAGGCAGCGTGGCTCGACACTGAGCTCAATGCCACGTTTGGAGGACATCCTGACTTCAAGGAGGAACACTGGGAGGGAATGCGGAATGTTCTTCGCAGGTGCAAGACCACCTTTGCCAACAGTCCTCACGATCTGAAAGGCTACAAGGGTAAAGCGGAGCACAACACGTTCTCCATCCCTTTCGTAGACGAATCCAAGGCCGCCTACCAGAGACCTAGGAAGTACAGTCCGGGCGAGCAGGAAATCATCGACATTCATTGCAAGGAACTTTTGGAGTATGGCTTCATAGAGCCAGCAGCCAAGCATTGCAGGCATGCGAGCAACGTGGTCGTAGCTGGCAAGAAGGATCACGAGACTGGCCTGTGGACTCAGACGAGGTTCTGCGTGGACCTCAGGGGTGTCAATCGACACTCCCTCAAAGACAACACGCTGCCGCACTGACCAGAGGAGCTCTACCAGAAGGTGGCCAAGGCCAAGTTCAAGACCACTCTGGATGCCACCAAAGCTTTCCACCAGATTCCCATGGCTACGGAAGAGGACAGGAGCAAGACGGCGTTTTGGTGGAAGAATCAGCTGTACCAATACACCTCGATGCCTTTTGGTGCAGCTGGAGCTACTTCTGCGTTCGTAAGAATCATGGACTACGAGTTACGGCACTTGCAGCATTGCACGGTGGCGTACGTCGATGACGTAGTGGTCTACACGGATTCCACGCCTGAGCAGCATTTGAAGGACGTTGAGGACGTGCTTCGCACCTTGGGGGATGCTGGCATCCGTTTGCATGCAGGCAAGAGCACCTTTGGTGCAGCCACGGTGGACTTTCTGGGCTATCGCATTGGTCACAACTCCATCGGCGCGCAAGAAGCCAAATGCAAGGCCATACAAGAGCTTCCAAGCCCTCAGGACAAGACTGGGCTCCGCTCGATCCTGGGCATGATGAACTACTATAAGGGCCTGGTGGGCGAGCCAGGGGGGCCAAACTACTCTGAGATGGCCCACCCTCTCAACGACCTGCTCAAGAAGGAGGTCACTGACATCAAGGCAGCCTGGGGGAAGGAGCAAGATCAAGCACTCCAAGAACTCAAGGATGCTCTCTGTTCTGGGAGGTGCCTGAGGCCCATCGATTACGACAGACCTCTCATATTGTACACTGATTGGAGCACCTGGTATTGGCGCAGTGCTGGGCCAGAAGGACGATGACGGGAAGGAATACATTTGTATGGCAATCAGCCGATCTCTGAGTAAAACGGAGAGACAGTACGCCAGCTTCAAAGGTGAGATGCTCGCAGTGGTATGGGCAGTGCGCACATTGAGGCAGTACTTGCATGGAGTCCACTTCACCTTGGTGACCGACCACTCACCGCTCACCACCCTGATGGAGAAGGCCGATCTCCAAGGGCAACATCTACGCTGGGCAATCAGCTTGCAGGAGTTCGACTTCACGGTGCAGTACCGTCCGGGAGCCAAGAACAGCAACGCTGACGTGCCGTCTCGCTACCCACTGCCGTCCACGACAGATGAGACTGGAGCAAGGTATGAGAGGGAGAAGGTGACTGCGTTTCACGCAGGCGTGGGGGAAGTTCACACGAAGGACTTCTGTGACCACTTGTGCTTTATGTTGGCTGGGGATGCTTCCCCAGGGGAAGAGGCCACGCCAGAGGTGCAGGTTGCCAACTATTGCAGGATGGCTGCCATGGAGCAGCTGGGCACAGGACCAGTGCATCGTCTGTTCGATTTGCACTACCACGAGGAATTAGAATGCAATCATGGGGACATGTTCGACACTGACTCGCCCGAGCTGGTGACCGACTCTGGGAGGATAGCCAGAGCAGCTTGGAAGGCGCTGAGCATGGTTAGGCCGACGCGAGGCACGCATGGCGAGGGAAGCCCTGCTGTGTACAGCAATGAGTACTTTGAAGGTGAGCGCATCCTGAAGCCCGAGAAGGTCGACACCAGGGTGCTGGGCAGTCGATTCTTCTCGCAAGCTCGGCAGGAAGGCGTGGTGTGCTACGAGCCGTGTGGAGGCCTATGTGCTGGGCTAGAAATGTTGCTCCGCAGTGGGATGAAAGTGGATCGCTACCTGTATCAAGACATATCCCCGAGCAGTCGAACAGTTGCCAGAGCCAGGTGCACGGCATTGCTAAGACGATACCCTGACCTCATCTCGCCCCGTGCAATAGAGTTTGGGGCCCTACCCCAAGATCTGCGCGAGACCACCAGCGCCGACTTCATACGAGCAGGAGCTCTTCAAGGACGCCAGTGGGTCATGGTATGTGGGTTCCCATGTCAGGATCTCTCCCCTGCTGGAACACTCACAGGCCTGGATGGCAGGCACAGCAAATTATTTTATGAAGTGGTCAGGCTTCTGTCCACACTCCAGCAGCTGCAGCGGCAGAGGCCTCCAGGCTATATCCTGGAAAATGTTTCTCCGTTGTCACACAGACCTGGAACCAAGATCAGGGACGAGGTGTTCCCGTACATTGCCAGCGTCATTGGTAGACCAGTGTGCTTTGATGCAGCACAAGCAGGCGCTTACGCACATCGATTGCGAGCGTATTGGAGCAACTTGTTCCAGAGCCACCAGTTTCGCTCCGTCATGAGCAAGGTGGTGAGACCAGAAGGACGAATTGTATCGTCAATCATATGCAAGGGCTGGCATCCCAGGCCAGTGATAAGGACAGACCGCGCGCCTCACTACGTGGTGAACGTGGTGGGAGAACCATTGAGGGCATTACCCACCATCATGGCGACGCAAGGGTCAAGAGCGTTCAGAAGAGCGAGGATGGGCACCGTGGTGCGCAACCAGGACGGCGAAGACGCCGAAGAAGAATCTCGAGAAGTTAACCTCGAAGAGAAGACGCGAGCCATGGGCTACAGCGCAAGTGAGCTACGCATGGCCGATGGCCTAAGCGACGTAGAATTGGCGAGCATTCTGGGCCTGGCCATGGATCGCAGAGCAATGGAGCTGCTGATGGCAGTCGCAGAAGCAAGCAGGAAGGGGCTTCCTCACAGCAAGGAATCCCCAGAGGCGGAGAATTCCCCAGGACAGCCCATCGCTGTAGACAACAACTGGGCGGACCACGAGAGGTCGGACCTTCAGCAGAGGCAAGCTTTGCTGGCGGAATGGGTTGAGAATTCGAACGCATACACCCAGCAGGTGGCGAAGACCATGACCCATCGCGACTGGGAGGAGAAGCTGCGGATAATGTGCTCACAAGGGCAGAAAGGCGCAGAAGGAATTGGAGCCCAGCGACAGAAGGCTGGAACCAAGAAGAAGAAGAAGAACGAGTGGCAGCTCTACACCATGGCGCAGTATCGTCAGAGGCATGAGAACCACTTCGTGAAGGAGGGCGCGATCCCAGCGGCGCACGTGGATGTGCCTGCCT
The DNA here is from genome assembly GCA_001247695.2 of Cymbomonas tetramitiformis. Classification (NCBI taxonomy): domain Eukaryota; kingdom Viridiplantae; phylum Chlorophyta; class Pyramimonadophyceae; order Pyramimonadales; family Pyramimonadaceae; genus Cymbomonas; species Cymbomonas tetramitiformis. The sequence goes on from LGRX02021018.1 coordinate 6,295, forward strand.
GGAGTCCGCCTACCAGAGAGTCAGAGATGAGGCTCCCCAGGTTGACGTGTACCACCAGGTTCGAGGACCTGATGGCCAGCGTGGCCGAGCAGCAGGTAGATCGGGACAAGCATCGAGATGTACACGATGATGCATGGTGCCTCAGATGGTTGAAGTCCAATGGTAGAGTGAGGTTGCCCGAAGAAGAAGTTCGTCGAGTAAGGAGGCGAGCAGCACGACATCGTTGGGACGAGGCCACGGACGAGATCTACATGGTCACTATGTCGGGCAAGGAAGTGAGGATACCTAAGCCTGCTGACCGTCTTGCGTTGGTCAAGGAATACCACTCCAGAACTGGGCATTGGGGCAGAAGGCGGACGCAACATCTTTTGTGGCAGCGCCATTGGTGGGCCGATTTGAAGAAAGACGTGGAGGCTGTGGTCACTCAGTGTGAGACCTGTCAGCGTGTGAAGACTCATTATGCGAGAGAGGAGGCATGTTTGTCCCCCCTTGAGATCGTGTCGTTCATGTATCGCTGGTCGCTGGATTTGGCATGGCCTTCGAGAAGAGAGACCAAGTCTGGCAACAACCGAGTGCTCATCATGACCGAGCACTACACCAGGTTCATAGTCTGCGTGCCCATTCCCGACAAGGAGGCGAGCACCATCGCAGCAGCATTTCGCAGTCATGTCCTGGCTGTGTTTGGTGCGCCGGCAGAATGCTTGGTGGATGGAGGTAAGGAGTTTGAAGGCGAGTTCAAGCAGTTGTGCAGAGATTGCCTGATTGACCGGCGAGTCACCTCGCCAGACTCACCAGAAGGTAATGGGCTGACCGAGCGAGTGGTACGCACCATGAAGTTCTGCTTCAAGAAGCTTGCCTTGGAGAAGGGTCTTGATTATGAGTGGGATGAGCAGCTCTGGCCACTGGTGCTGAGCTATAATGCAGCACGCCAGGAGTCCACGGGGGTGGCGCCGTTCACCATGTTGTTCGCCCAAGAGGCAGTAGTGCCGCCTGATTTGAAACAGGCACCCAGCATAGATTTTGCTGTTGAGGTCGAAGATGAGAAGGATGCCAGAGTCAAGGACCTCCACCAGAGAGCACAGGTGGTGAGGCGATTGATGGTACACGCTGGTTGCAGCCTGGAGGTCGCACAGCATCGTGATACATTACATTACGAAGGGAGAAGGGGTGGGGGCCACGAGCCTAGTCCACACCAGTTCAAGGTGGGCGATTTCGTCTACATCAGGCAGAAGCCCCGCAGCGGCATGGAAGTCGCGACCAAATCAGCCATCCTGAAGCTGGTTAAGATACAGCGAGATGGTGTGGTGGTGCTTGAGGACGCCACCAAGTTAAGAGAGAAGAGCACCGTGCAGAGCATCGCGCCATGTCACCTACAGGTGAAGGATCAGTATGACTGCAGTGCAGCCGTTCCCAGTAAGCACCTAGCATGTGAAGTTTGCAGGAAGACCGATGGAAAGGCAGAGATGCTGTTGTGTGACGCATGCAACAGGGGGTATCACTTGTGGTGTCTGACCCCAGCACTGGATGGAGTACCAGAAGGCGAGTGGCTATGCCCCATGTGCTCAGGCACGGGGAGGCAAGCCGCCAATGCCGAGGCGCAGACCCAGAAAGACAACAGTTCCGGTGCCCTAGAGGACAAATTGGGCATGAAGGAGCAGCAATTGAATGAGAAGCTGTCGACGGAGATGCGCCTGTTGCCAGCAGACGTGGGTCCTCGTCGGGTGGTGAAGGGAAACAAGTTCCAGCCTTGGCATGCCATTTCATCAAGAGAGATGCTGTTGAAGGAGGAGGACATGTTCTTGGGCATGCCTGATCAGATTGACTGGGGAAGACAGGACAAGCTCTCTGAGGCTGTGCAGATCTTCATGCCAGGGCATTGGAATGAGGGGCATCGCACGGTGCTGAGCAAGAAATATCGGGAACAGAAGGCCATGGCAAGACATCTGAGGGATGCACCTCTTATGCCTGCGCTGGCTGAAGAAGAAGTTGAAAGACGAGGAGAGCTGAGGCACATGACTAAGGCTCAGGTGAGAGAAGCTAGCGCGCTGCAGTGGGGGCTCGAACTGGTTATCACAGTGCCCTCTGAGGTGAGGCGTTTGGCGACAGAGGTGGACTGGAAGTCCGTCAATGGCGTGTGGGACCCGTGGGCAGGCACTGGGGTCATCAGTGAGGTGATGGTAGAGCAATGGCCGCAGTTGAGATTCATGAACAATGACTGGAACTCTCAGTTGGGTTGGCCTGAGGCGCATGATGCACTTCAGCCGGGTAATTATCGCATATGGAAGGAGAAGTATGGTGTCTGTGACGCCGTGGTGACTTCGCCTTGGTTCGCAGCGCTGGATATCGCGTTCCCGTTGGCAGTAATGGCCAGTCGTGTGGTGGCATGTGTCCATGTTCCATCTTACTATTTAACAGACATGACCGAGAGCAGGGCTGCGTACTTCAGACGATTGAGTCAGACAGGACGCTTGCATGTGATTGGGCATCTGGAACATGGACCTATTGGCCGCAGGTGTATGTGGGTCTTGGTGTTCAAGAATCCACTGGTCAGAGCCAGAATGTTACAAGGCGGAGAAGGTGAAGGCATTGGTATGTTCACTTTCAGTTTGGGCAAGTTCATGGCAGATGGTGATACGACCCAGTATGCTGAGCAAGCCCACATTTGAGTCTGTGCTACTGCACGCAGCAGCTACAGATGGGGGATGTTGGAATCTGGGCTTGCATGTAAGAGTTCAGCGTTCGATAACAGGGTATCAGAATTTTAAAAATTTTGTAGCTCTGCGATCTTATGCTGTGTTGAGATGCTCGATCAGTTACCGGCACCAGTGGATATTAATGATGCTTATGATCAGTCGCGAGTGCTAAGTTCGTTCGATTCCGAGATTGTACCATCATATGCACGCGTTTGCGACATCCATCGTGTCCCTCAAGGCGATCACTTTGGCCTGCAATTTATCCATCTCCTGCAACAAACGTGTGGGCATATTAGTCCATAGACACGGAATAAGTGAGGGTCATCTGTCCGTCCGCATGTACCCATATGCCGTACGTACGGAACATTACCTCCCCACGCACGGACATTGGAAATTAAGTTGGGGACGCACATCTGGCAGCAACTTGCTGCTTGTCATCTCGCGGACAATCACGGAGAGCTCGCCCACGAAGGCTGCATACTGAGGTCGAAGCACGTCGCCATTTTCATTCTCCGTTGCTGCTATTGCAGCAAGTAATCCAGAAGTGAGAGAAACGATCAAGTGTGCGGCCTTCATCTTCCTCACTTTGTTCGGGGATTTGGATTTCTGTTGCAGAAGCTTTCGTGATAGAGGCCCCCATCTAGTTGGTAGACAAAGCTGTCTCGTCCATGCTACTGCCCGCTTCTTGGCCAGTGGTGGAAGTCCCCACGGAGATGGTTTCTCTGCAGGAAATTGCAACAAATGGCACAACAAAAGTGTCAAACATGAGTGTTCCACACGCATGGACTGATTGTCCACGGGTAAAACGGACGCAGAACGTAGGTACGGACGATAGAATTGTCAGTGATACAGCAGGTGTCCACACGTGCGGAATACTTTGGAGAACGTACGTGCCAGTCGTGTTGCAGCCGATCTTCTATCATTTCGGTGTTGTGGAGGTGGAGCGGTGATCCAGGACCGATGCACTTTGAGTTTTCTCGCGTGGTTTCGGCAGTTAACCCCCCAGCTAGCTCCCCAAATGACGCAATGTACTCGGTGAATTATGTTGTACAAGATGTGCATCAAGTCGAGCAAGTAGTCTTTGACGGTATCAAACTCTTGAATTTGCGAGAAGGGGCACGGAAACTTAACTCCAGTCTTCGACATAAATTCTGCAATGATGTCCGAGGGTACATTGCCTTCGTCTCGCATCCTAGCATGATGTTGGGCCTGCGTTCGGACTTCGCTGTCGGTTCGCGGGGCTGCGCACATTATGTCGAAAAAAATGTTGTCAGCACACTCCAATCACAAATTCAATATCACAACCAAATATTCAGTATCACAAAGTTTCGTCCGTCCGTCCGGAAGTGTATGTCCCTACGTATTCCGTACGGGGTTCGGGTGTTCCATACGCACGGACAAATAAGGACCACTTAGTCCACGCGTACGGAAGCATATCACCTGGCAATGATGGCTGATTTTGAGTGGTGTAAATTATTTTGGTAAGTCCAGATTCAGATTTTGGCATTCCCCGTATCCAGCATTTCATGAAGCCCATATATGCGTTAGCCCCGAATCGCTGTGCCGCGTCCGTTAGCCCCACATAATCTTCGAGAACCTTGTAGAGCATGACACGGAATGTGAATACTTCCCCCTTTACGATGTCGTAAAGACGCGTACCATGTCTCCACAGCTGATTCACCTCCTTGGCAAATAAGTTGTAGAACTTGGCACTATCCTTCGGCTTTCCATCCCAAATCCCCCATGTGAAAACGTATTCGCGTTTACAACGGAGGTGACCGGGGAAATTTACGACGGTGAAGGTCATGGGTGTCACTGAGCGAAGTCCATCGTTAAACGATTCGATCCCATCGGCGCAAGGAATGATCACAATGTTCCTAGGATCCTTGAAGAAATCCCAGTTCTCGCGAACTTTCTTCAAAAATGCAGGCGAATCTGCGGAGAACAAGTCCACAAGTAAGAATTACATAAACCACACGTGCGGATACTTACGGCGCAAGTAATCCGTGCGTACGGACGACGGCTGTTCTACACACGAAAAACTGAGATTTAGCAGTCCCAGTCCGTGCGTACGGAACACGTAGGTCGGCTCGGTCCAGACGTAATGCTCACGTCGTCCACCCGTGAGGACGACGCCCGGACTAAGTACGCCCTACGGACCAAGGCATGCGGACATCGAGTTTCAAAAAGGCTATGAATCGTACTTACCGAGTATGCCATGCACTGCCGCTTTAGGGTGTTTGTCCAGCATGCCATCTTTCCACCAGGTCCTGGCTAGCATTGCCATATCCGGCGTCATGAACAAGATTCCAAATATGACTTCTAGCGGCCACCATCGAAAAATGCAGCGAGCCCGGCCGTGAATATATGCCCCCCGAACCGTTTTACCATCTTCATAACGGGGAGCTCCGCACCCATCCTCGGGACATTTGTCCAAATCAACGAAGTCGCCATCATAGAAGAAGGAGCACTCAGGGCAGACACCAACTTCGTTATACCCCTTGAAAAACTGCTTCCACTTGTGCAAAACTTGTGAGTAGGAAGTTGGCACCTCTCCAATTGGCGAAATGCCGTTGACATCTTCACGCCCCTTCACATATCTGAAGTGAAGAATTTGCAAAATTGCGTCGAAGAGTGCCTGCGTGCTGTTGTGGACATTGTGCGCGACCAGAAGATCTAAGATGAAGTTGTTCGCCACAACGGCTGACCTCTCCTCGATTTCTTCAAGGGATTCCTGTAGGATAAACCAATAAGTCCCATGGACTAAGTATACCGTACGTACGGACCACGTGCGTACACGATACGGATTGGGTTGACGTACGATGTCCGTACATACACATTCCATACGTAGTGTACATACACAGCTTAAAATGCAATTCCGTAAGACGTCCACACGGGTGGATCACATAATCCGCCCATGGACATCACTTTCCATCCGTGCGGACAACTGAACATGTTCATGCTGTTACCGTAATGGTGCCCCGGAATCGGGGTTCTGGGCGAGACTTACCTCGGGGCTCATGGAAGCAGCTTTGTCAATAAAGCACTCTTCGATTTTTTGGATCCCTTGCTGCTTTGGTGATGCACACTGAGAAATAAACGTGGTAAAATGGTGGTAAAATGTGGTAAACTGGTGGTAAATTGTGGTAAATTGGTGTTTTACCACCATCATACTAATAGTGGCGGTATAAATCCCGTGGGTAATTTCCTATTGGTTACTGGGCACTTTTCTAACACGATTTTACCACATTTACTTATAGCGCGGTAATTATATATTACTGTTTACCATTGCTGTATATAATTTACCATGGTACCCCCCTACGACCGGTAAATTGACCCCCAATGGTAAAATTACCACATATGACCGGTAAATTGACCCCCAATGGTAAAATTACCACATATGGCCGGTAAATTTACCACGGTATGACCACGGTTAGACACGTGGCAGGCAGGATGCACTGTGATACAGACACGTGTGCAAGATTAGTGCACGTGGCAATCAGGCATGGAATGTTACATAACTGTTACCAGATATGCTAGGTAGGTAAGTATGTGGCTTGGCAACTCCCGGCCCCGTCCTGGGTTTTGCAAGTAAGGTCACACTAGAAGCAATAAGAAGGAGAAAGGAAGGAAGGGCGCATGCTGCTGATGATTTCTAGCTTGCCGTTGCTAAGGTCTTGAGCATCGTGCAGATTTCATTCCTGGCCAAAGGTAGATGGCGTGGAGGGGGATTTTAAATCCCGGAGGGCGGTGGCAGATACACTTGGTCTCAAGGCGTGACGCCGGCATCAGCAGGGTATGTTTGGCATCCTCGTTCAAGACAAAGACGGCACGGCTGTTCATGCGCGCGTTTTTGATAGTCGGGTATGCCGTCACCATGGCTAGACGGCACACAGCGCAATGTGTGGCCGGGTCCCAGATCGGATAGTAAGCTTCCACGCGGCCGTATTCAAATGCATCGGCTTCAGAGGATGCTAAGGCTACGTTGTAGGAGATTCTGGTTACTGCCCTGGTGTACATCGTGGACGTGAAGTCCTCGTCGCCGTGCCGCATTCGTGGAAAACATAGGACGTCCAAGGCGTCCCGTTCTAGCTCGTATCGCTCACCGTGCATGGCACGCAAGGAAGCCGCCAGGCCCGGCAGCAGCCTTCCTTCCGCATCGGCGCTTAGCGCGGATACAGCCACGCCACCGCGGATGATGTGATGACCGACATCCCTGAAGTGACACGCGAGCCCCGGGTCATCGCGGAAACCCGGGCCGTCCTCTTTCACCGAGTGCGCGACATAGTCTGGAAGGAACCGGATCCCGGGGTACAAGTGAGCCATGTCATCTACACGGTCTTTCAGCAAGTAGGCGTTACCGATGCATGAATCGATGGCCTTCCCCCCCACCGGCTCCGGCACCACCCCCTTCGCCTCCCCCAACAGTCGCTCCACCCATAGCTCGATGTTGGAGCTGACAACGCCTACCTTCTCCTCTTGCTTGCACAAGTGTACCACGGCTAGGCGTAGATTCAGCGTCAGCATGTTCATAGGGCACTCGTTCTCAATAATGACAGCGAACTCCCTCATACGCAGCTCCGCTTGTGCGCGAGCCTCTGCGCGGTCTTCGATTGTGCCGGCGCACACCTGCCGGATGAAATATATCACAGCCTCCCTCAGCTTCCACCAAGCCCTGTCCAACTCTCGGTTGAGACTCTCCAGGACGTCCATGAATACCAGCGGGCTGAATATCAAAATGAAGTTGAGCCAGTCCTCCATAGTGTAGTTCCCTGCAAACAAACCAAACGTTTCGGGCGACATCAGCATGCATACACTGTTCAATCAATGGTCGACCCATACAACGGGCCGGCCCATGCACACAATGCACGTAGATCTCGCATGCATGGGAAGAACAGCTTTCCTGCAATCATGCCTGCCAGCACACCTACCTGCATATTGCACCACGTCCTGGTACTCACAGTGCATGTCGTGCGGGGCACACAGCCCTTTGCCGTTCTTCTGTAGCTGCTTTAGCTGCGCGGCGTTGAAGTAGCACGTGTCATCGCAGTTGGGCACCTTGTGGCGGAACATCTTCACAGTACTCTTCACGACACCGAAGGTCATACAGTGCATGAAAGGCAGCACGTATGCCGACATGGCGGTGAAATATTCCAGGGCCTCCAGGGGACCCTTACCGTAGCGCCCGGTCCGCATGGGATCAGCGCCCTCCTGGGTTAGCTTGACTAGTTCCTCGTGATCCTCCTGGGTTAATAGCACCGACGGGTCCCAGGCATGAACCGTCTCCCGTCCGGTAAATAGCTTTGTGCGATAGGCTTGGCATAGCCTAGGCAATACATCCCACCAGTTGGTCCGGGGGTGCCCTCCCACAGGCTCAGGTAATCGTTGCGTCTGGCAGCCACCGGAGCGAACCTTCCCAGATCGTTCCGCGCAACGGTGTCACAGTAGCACAGCACCAGAAACACACTGAACTTATCATGCCACTTGCCAAAGTAACCATCGTATACTCGGAACGGCGTGCCTTTGTCGTCAGCGTGCCCGTCGCGTAACTCCTTGAGCTCCTTCACGAGGCGCTCTTGGATCACGTCATTGTTCTTCCAGTGCTGCCTAGGGCCCGGAACCACAATTACGAGCCCGGTAAATTCCATCCTAACCCGATCCTGCGAACACCCGACATGGATGCACCGTCAGTCCTCCCTTCCTCAATCACCGGGAAGCCTTCGCAGCCAGACACGCTAGCAGGTGTACAACCTACGGCACGCAAGGCGGGACGCAGTGCACCTTGCATACGCCTACACTGCAGAAGCAGACCAGCAGCAGGGGACCACCTGCATGCGTTACACTGGTTAGCCTTATTCTGGTAACAAGGCACATCGCAACGGTTCGAGTTGCAGATTGTGGCGGCGTGTACCCGAGGGTGCAGGTCCGCGCTCCGCATCGCTCCGAACCTCGTGGACCATCCCCTGCACCGTGCGCGCCACATTCCCACCATTACGCCCGGTGGTGTGTCCCCACCCTCACGTGCAACGCATCGTTTGCACCATAGCGCTGTTCAGGTCAGCCATTTCATTCAACATACATCAAGGGGAGGGGGGGGGCTTGGTTGTAGTAGGAGTGCTGGGTGTCGGCTGGACTCACTGTTTGTCGTGCTTCTTCGCCCGTGCGTCATCCTCTCCGTATTCCACAGCCATTCCAGCCCGAACCATTCCAGGTTTCATGGGATCCGTGCTTTCTGTTTCCTGCAGCAGCCGGCCCCCAACCGTGCTGTGCTCGTTGATCCGCGCCACGTGCGGGCTGGTCATGACGCATGCGTTTGTAGGCGCTCTCGCCTGCGTATCAGCACGCATCTTTGCAAACTTCGCATGCGGTGGCTGGATCGTACCCGCAGTGCGAACTCCACCCGGGGGTGCATGCGCCGCCACCCCGCCGCCAGCAGGATCCGCCGCTACCTGCGGTGGCTGGATCGTACCTGCAGTGCGAACTCCACCCGGGGGTGCATGCGCCGCCACCCCGCCGTCAGCAGGATCCGCCGCTACCTGCGGTGCCTGCATCGTACCCGCAGTGCGAACTCCACCCGGGGGTGCATGCGCCGCCACCCCGGCGCCAGCAGGATCCGCCGCTACCTGCGGTGCATGCGTCGCCACCCTGCCGCAAGCAGCAGCTGCCACTGTATGCGGCTGCTGATTCGCAACCGCAGGGTGAAATGCACCCGGGGAACCCCCTGCTACGGCATCAACAGCCTGCTGCCACGGCCCAGGGAATCTCGCACGGAGGACGTTGGATTCCTCGGGCGTGGTCACCCTGAGTCCCGTACACTGCGGATTGCCGGCGATAAACCTGTCGAACTGCAGCATGGCCGTGATGTTCGCCGTTACCTTTGGCGCACAAGCGGTGCATAGTTCTGCCTCGCCGAGGACATTCTGCCGGCAGTTCGCAGGGGACACACACTGCGTTTGAAACCTCTTGTTGAGGTTGCGCATCTTCTGCTTGATCCACTGGCTGCATTTGCCCTTGGCCACAGTGTGCTCCTGGCTCAGAGGAGCCAGCTGCTGGAAAGCCACGCACTTGTTAAACACGTTCTCAAGGAGAATGTCGACGCCACCCTTCCCCGCCGGGTGAAGCGTGCATGCCCGACTTAAGGCATATACCGGCGTGTATCTTCGTCGCCAGGTCGTTGAACTGTTCCAGGAGCCCCACCGGAGCTGGCCGTTTAGCCGCCGTCATGGGTATCACAGGCGGCCAGACGGGGTCGCTTCGTCTTCGTGCCTGTCCCCCCTGCACATGCGCATGGCAAACGTTACGCAAGCGTATGTGATACAAGCAAGCATGCCCTCTTGGTACCTGCAACTGTCAACTGGGTAGGCGGTGAAGCAGGCAGGAAATACACGCACCCTCGCCCATCCCTGCCCACCCACCACTCGCGGCGCCGCTGCTCACCCTGTGGCCGCTGATTCGCAACCGCAGATGAGGCAGCATAGGGCATGGCGCCGGGGAGAGCGCCGCACGCGCCACGCGCCTGATTCGGCGCGGAGCGGAGCAGCCTCCAGCAGGCAGGAAATGCACCACAGGATTCGTACTCCCAGCTTCCACGGACTTCGCGCACAAATGGATACTGCGTGCGGTCTCCTGAGCAACCTGTACTATAGCGTGCGGCCTACCCCTTAGCGTGCATTCTTATCGCAGTGTATCTATGGGGCAGTTTGCAATCTGCATTAAAATAAGTTCGAATGTTACTGCTAGGGGGCTGCGCCACGCCCTTTCCCCTGATGCGCCTACTAACACGCTATTCATTATCCGGCAGGATGCGTATGTAATGCCCCGCGCCAAAGGGATGCTCCAACAGCTTCCACAGCCGTAGAGGTTTGTGGCTAGTCAACACCACACCCTCGTGGGGGCAGATGAACTCCATGGCGAAGGGCGCGTTGTTGGGGAAATCCTCTGGAGCTGGACCCGAGGCATCCGGCCATTGCTCCGCCAGCGGCCAGCTGATGTACAGCTGTATGACGCGGGCCGTCATGTTGGCGATGATGTGCCAGAACTCGGGTTCGTCATACCGCTGTTTCTGCGCTAAGATTTTGGACAGGGAGACTTGTTGCCATTTTCCAGGTGCAATTTGCTGGCTCCGGGTGTCCGCCATCCGAAAGTTGTAATACTCCGGATGCAAGTCGTAGAACGCTTGTATGGCTTGCCGACAGTTTTGGACACGCACTTGATTACGCCCAGTCAATTGCTTAGCACCCTCCGCTTGTGGCAGGTGCCAGCCAACGCAGTGGAGCCAACAGTTGCCGTCGGCTTCCACGTCTACGGCTCGTAGCCCCGCAGTCCGCAGGTACGCCTGCGCGTCCGCCATAGTCACTAAACGGTCTGTAGGAGCTGCCTGCACGTCCACCAGCTGCCTCCGGTGTGCTGGCTGACACGCGCCTGGCTCAGTAACGGATCCGAAGCTGCAGTCAAAGGCGCTGTCGATGATATGTCCTCTGTCGTCCCTGGTGAGCAGATGATGGTTGTCGGCGTCGTAGAACGGTCCTCGCTGAACACCAGTCGGGGCAACCGCCTTTGCCTCAGCCATTCTCACCACACCTGGGCTGGTAGGTGTCACCGCGTTGGGGTCGGCCTGGGTGTCCATGGGTTCCGCAGCGGCCGAGTCCGCAGTAGCCGTTGGCGTCTGGGGAGAGGGCCCCCCCCGCGGCTGCGCCTCTGCGGTACCAGTGGGGCTGGTAGCTGTCGCTGCGTCATCTGCGCCAGTGCGATCCCACCACCCACGTACCCCTCATTTCAAGCGCAATACACCTAGGGTGTCTGAACTGCACAGCGTCAGCGGACTGAGCGAGGTTGCACACACCTGGGCTGGTAGGCGTCGCTGCGTTGGGGACGGCCCGGGTGTCCATGGGTTCCGCAGCGGCCGAGTCCGCAGTAGCCGTTGGCGTCTGGGGAGAGGGCCACACCTCCTCCTCCTCCGCTGCGGTACCAGTGGGGCTGGTAGCTGTCGGTGCGTCATCTGCGCCTGTGCGATCCCACCACCCACGTACCCCTCATTTCAAGCGCAATAAACCTAGGGTGTCTGAACTGCACAGCGTCAGCGGACTGAGCGAGGTTGCACACACCTGGGCTGGTAGGTGTCGCTGCGTTGGGGACGTCCCGGGTGTCCATGGGTTCCGCAGCGGCCGAGTCCGCAGTAGCCGTTGGCGTCTGGGGAGAGGGCCACACCCGCAGCTGCGCCTCTGCGGTACCAGTGGGGCTGGTAGCTGTCGGTGCCTCATCTGCGCCTGTGCGATCGGGATCCATGCAGGGAGTACACACGGGCTACGCCAATCGCGACCCCTCAGCATTTCGGCACGCGGCTGTCGGTCGCGCTTCCCAGCGTCCACCCCACATCGCGGGAGATGGTTGGTCACCCCCCTCCTGCTGTGAGCAGTCACAGCGGACCAGCAAACTGCGTTGGGGACCCCCTTTTTTGCATCTCCCCGCCCACCGAAGTTCGGGAACTCGCCGTTGAAGCTGTGTGTGAGCTTTACAGCCACGCCCATCGCGAACTCCATGGTCAACCTGCGTCGGTTGTCAAGTACGGCTGCCAGCTGGTGGTTCACCTTCACCGCACCACGAGATAAATGGAAGAGGTGGTTCACGTTCTTGGTGGGGATCGCACAATCCTTAACCTTTGCTAGGTTTGAGGCCCTGCACGCCTTCAGGATTCCAAAGACCAGACTGCGCAGTCCGGGGCAATGCACACCCATCCGCTGGTAGAGAAGACAGGTGTCCGTCCGCTGTGTGTCTGCGGACCCATCGAATGTCAGCGGTCCCACGCGTGCAGGGACACGCGGAGGATCTACTCTCTGACCATCTCTCCACGTGATGCGGGCAAGCTCTTCCTTCTCTGCCTCCGGCCTCGCATCCCACGCTTCCTCCCCAACGAAGGCTTCCAGCACTTCCCAGGCTAGGACGAGGTCGGACATCTTGAGAGTGGCGTGCAGCCGCGCCTCCGGGGGTGGCATCTTTGACCAGCCTTCCATGTTTTCGAAGTTGGGACATGTGCTGGAGGGGTGCAAAGCGTGCACCACTCGGGGCGCCCCAACCGCATGCTGGTTGCGCCAGTCGTAGCATGGGCCACACATCACCAGACCGGGTTGCCGGAGGCTAGTTCCCTGCAACGGGTCACACCTTTCATCCGCATGCATACACAGATCGCAGCTCCATACTTCAGGCAGGCTCCCGTAGCTCCCTCCAAACCGTATTGCGTCGCCGCAAGCAAGGCATTGCAAGTGCCATGGCATCCCATACTGGGACAACGTTCCCAGCGGCTCGGCGCGGATTTCGTCGTGCGTGGCGGGGACTCCAGCCTCCGTGCTGATGGCGCCGTAGAGAATTGCGGACATCGTGGCCGCGGTACGCAGGCCGCGACCCCCACCAGGCACCTCCCCAACCGGGCAAAGCCCCCGATGCACAGTTCTGTCCCCCGGCCAAACAATGACGCTGCCCGGCGGGCCAGCAAAACGGACGCGCCTTAACGGCGTGGCTGACGGAAAGCCGGACGCTGCGTGATCGAGTGTGAAGTGGAACGCGCCGTCCTCGCACCGCTGCCAATGCCTTCCATCTACCGAATCAGGCAGGAGTTCCGTGTAGCTCTGCTCGTCAAGGAACATCCCGGAGGAAAACTGGGTAGGGAAAACTGCCTCCTCGCCGCTCCGGAGCAAGAGGTCAGTGTGCCACAACTGCACCCAGCTCCCCAGGTTGCGCAGGAGGACAGCTGGGGATAGCAAGAACTGGCCAACCCCTGACACCCGGACCGCCTTCTGCATGCTGGCGTGATGATGCTCAAGCACCTTCCCCCAGATCCCCGGATATTCCGCTTTCGCGCGCTCCCAGTCCACCTTCACGGAATACCTGGCCCCTGGTCGGAGACACCGCTCGTCCCGCTCGACCCGCGGGTCCCACTCACGCGTGCTGAACAGGGAAGAGGGCGTCAGAAAATTCGCAACCGCACAGTCTGTAGCTTTTGTGAAAAGCGAATAAGCGATGTACAGCGGGGACAATCCTTCACGCACACGAACGTTTCCAAGATCCGCGCGCACTCCGCCTTACAGTCTTCAATCTTCTGGTGGCATAAACGTATGCGCAGCTGCAACGCATCGCCCAGTGCCGTGGGGTCAACCCCTTCACGCACGGCGATGCGATGGAGCTTGCAAAAAGACTGTACCCGTTCCCAGGAGCTTCTGACGTTCTCCTCACGGTTCCCCAGCGCGACAGCTTCACACCGTTTAGTCATCATCGCTGAATCAGCCGGTGATGGGGATTCCAATTCTTCCATAGCCGCCGTCCAGCAATCCGCCAAGTTCACCAGATCCTGAATCGTGCGCCCGTGTCTTTCGCACTGGTTCTGCACCATACGAAGGGTGGCCATACAGCATGCGGCCCAGACAAGCAGGCACGCCTTCTCCAGGTCAACCAATACGCAGTCCCCGTTGGACCCGCAGGATATGGGAGGGGGCACCACGTGCATGCCTAGCCCCTCCAGATCTTCGGGTAGCCCCGACTGCACGTGAAGAACCCTACATGGCGTATCCGCATGTGGATGGCCGTCCATGACAGAGCACGCCATTGATACCTGGCCAACATACTGCGCCCCGCACCGACCCACCCGGGATACCCCAACCCATCCCACCCACGATTTTAAGCGCCGCTGCTCACCCTTTGGCCGCTGATTCGCAACCGCAGATGAAGCAGCATAAGGCACGGCGCCGGGGAGAGCGCCACACGCGCCACGCGCCTGATTCGGCGCGGAGCGGAGCAGCCTCCCCGATACAATCGGTCCCCACCCCGTGCATGCACACAGCACCGTCGGGTACATGCATAATTTGATCTTGCGACATTGCATCATAATGACTTTTGAGGTCCACCAGGGCAGGCCGTCCAGGGCGGTCTCATACACACACGCACACGCACGCACGCACGCACGCGTTTTACACACAAAGATGATTTATGCTCAATATTGTTACATCTCATTACATTACGTTAAGTACGCCAACAGGCCGAGCATGTTAATTGGTGTCTTCTTCGCTAGTTTCACTAACATACTCCTCGTCATCGTCGGACGGATCCGTGTGTGTCGGACACTCCGCCTCCGATTCCACAATTTGTGCATACTCCTGCCACTCCAGCCAATGCTCCCTTCGCGGGTGGTACAGCCGCACGACCACGTAACCGTTTGGGGCCGCTCTCCAAATTCTCCATCATACGTCCCTTCGGGAACATCATGTTCCGTGGGCGCCGCGGTCCATACGTGGTCTGGGTTGAATCCGACAATTTTCGCTTCGATAATCCAGGGCGCCGGTACGACCCGGCTTTCATGAAGCGTCACCGACCATCCAATACGCACAGGCAGCGAGCCCCCGTTCTCCGTGTTGACCCATGTATGCTGCC
>LGRX02021019.1:0-10173 GCA_001247695.2 Cymbomonas tetramitiformis
GCAGCAGCAGCAGCAGCAGCAAAGCTCGAATCCCAACGGGCGACGCAGTCGAATTTTCGATCTCACGATCACCAGACGCCAACGATGACAGTGCCACTGCAGTCGCGTACATATATCGCGACGCCACCCACGCGTTATGGCATGGCATGCTGGGAAGCAAAAAGCAAAGCACTGTCGCGCACATGATCCTACGGTCAGATAATGTAATGGCGAAAATGATTTAAACATCGCATGGCCGACGCGATGTTCGGAAATCAGATAGGTTCGCTTTTGCATTGCATAGCAGACGCGAGGATCGAGAAATGTCAAATAATTAATGGAATGGCAGACTCGATGTTCATGTTCGGATCTCTCGAGTGCGCCACGTCGGCAAGATAAATAATCCCATCGACCGTCAGATGCGCCTAGTGGAGATCTTAATTTAAGATCGACCGGGCCTAGTACCTTACTTACTTACTTAGTCAATCAGCAGCAGCAGCAAAGCTCGAACCCCAACGGGCGACGCAGTCGAATTTTCCATCTCACGATCGCCAGACGCCAACGATGACGGTGCCACAACAGTCGCGTGTATGTACCACGACGCCGCCCACGCGTTATGGCATGGCATGCTGGGAAGCAAAAAGCAAAGCACTGTCGCGCACATGATCCTACGGTCAGATGTTGTAATGGCGAAAATGATTTAAACATCGCATGGCCGACGCGATGTTCGGAAATCAGATAGGTTCGCTTTTGCATTGCATAGCAGACGCGAGGATCGAGAAATGTCAAATAATTAATGGAATGGCAGACTCGATGTTCATGTTCGGATCTCTCGAGTGCGCCACGTCGGCAACATAAATAATCCCATCGACCGTCAGATGCGCCTAGTGGAGATCTTAATTTAAGATCGACCGGGCCTAGAATAAACTAAACTTGGCCTATGCCACGTCAATCAGCAGCAGCAGCAGCAGCAAAGCTCAAATCGCAACGGGCGTCACAGACAGCTTTTGATCTCACGATCGCCAGACGCTAACGATGGCCGTGCCGCTGCATTCGCGTGCATTTACCGCGACGCTACCCACGCGTTATGGCATCGCATGTCGAGACGCACAACACACATATTAAGCACTGTCGCACACATGATCCTCACGCTCCGGGGGACTTAAAATGCCAGATTGTTCATATTTGATACTCAGCATTATTTGATGGTTCCACTCGTTGCACGCACAGCTCAACAGCGGAGCGCTGATTTTTGAACGTGGCTTTTTATGTGTACAATGCCCACGTAGGTTGCATGCTGTTATTTTGTGTGTTTCGTTTTTGGGACGCGTTGCGCGCATGAGCATGGATGCGCGCGCGCATGCTTGTTTTCGATATTCGTCGTTTTGGTCACGACGTGCGCATAATCAGTCGTTGCTTTGATCGCATATGTCCTCATTCAGTATGTAAGAACTGCATGCATGCGATTGTGCGCGCCACATAATAAGTGCATGCTGCGCATCGGCATGTACCCGCGCGCGTGTGCGTTGACTGTGAGCATGCTCTCGCAGTGGCAACGATAATGTATTTCCGTTGCCAACACGTTTGCGGTATTGTAGCGCGCGCGTACGAAGAGCGGCAGCCAATTTATCACGCAAGTTGCTGTAATAGAAAGGTGTAGGTGTGTGTGTGTGTGTGTGTTTGGCACAGGGTCATGATGGCGGAGGTCGATGAGACGTCATTCGTGCTTCGATTTACAATGCTGCGACCGATCGAAGTAGCGCGAGGTTTGATGCACGTTCATGGCGGTGAAATGCACTTTTATGTATATATGATATAAGAAGCGCTTGTCCATTAATATCGCCACACGTGAAGGCAGCCAACCATGCATAGGCTCGCGCCAGCCGCGAGTGGGAATTGCAAATGTCACTCAGTCGAATGATGAATTATAACGAGCAAGTAGTGTATGCATGTAGCCGCAGTCAGGTATCATTCCGATGGTTACATGTTGGATATTCACACGCATGCATTATCAACACCCACCATTCACACAGGAATGCACTACGGGCACATCAATATATGTGCCAAATCATGGAAGCAAAGTAGCTCTTGCTTCTCTCTCACACACGAACACACACACACACATCACATACTCAGCACTAAGCACTAAGTTACACACCACGGAGAGCATCATATATATCACGCCCTGTACATGCACGTTGATGCGTTTATCGGATGATGAAGGAGGACGATGTCCACGAGACTCGCACAAGTTCTTGGTCTGGGTTCGATCCCCGGCGTCCTGCATCAGTAAATATTGCTTTATTCGCACGTTTTCCGGCTGGATACACAATTACGCATGAACAATCACATAATAATCCGCATACACAGCCAATCATTTGCGTCTCGGCATAATGTGATATTTTTTATTCGCAAGGGTAATTGTTAAAGATTGCATTCGATATACGCATCAGCCTATTTGCGCACGGTTTGTGCAGCATGCAGTCATAATGACATTTTCACATTGTCAAAATTTAAAGCACTAATATGATGATCATAGTGGTATGCCATGCGTGCTAGATGCCAACTGCCACAGTGCTACAAACGTGCCCCCCTTTGCTATTCGTCCTAAAACACAAATGCCAGCTCAAGATGGGCACAACAATTCTATGCATGTGCAAGGGGTATCAATGGACATCAGATTATGCAGTGCTCGCCTCAAGCACCACCTTAGTCACTGTCTCGGCTTGTGCTCAAAATTATTGATGAATATCAGCGAGTGCGTTGTGAGTGCATACGCCCGTTGATGCACACACGCACACGCACTAAGCACACACGCACGCGCGCGCGCGACACACACATACACACACATAATAAAGTGAACGAGCTAATGCGCATGCCAATCAAAGCTAGACGTATATATACATATATATATATACAACGTTGTATATATATATATATATATGGGGACTTCAATGCAGCCGATTTCCCTCTCGAATTTCACGGTGTGCGCTCGAGCACCAACGTGTGATATTTTCATAATATACTTGCGGTGTAACACTGGCTGAGCTTCCAACGTGGCTGCACACTTTCTATTTTGGCTAGGATGTGTGGGTGCGGTATATAGTCATGCCCCGATCTATTCCCACAAGCATGTTTCTCACATCCACTGGATTGGTGGTGGGTCTGCTTTTGTCAGCGGGCAACGTGTGCATGCTACATGCAACATGCATATCGATTGTTAAAGTGGCAAGAATGTGTGTGTGCGCGTGCGCTTGCAGTCGCGAGTGTGCGTGTGCGTGTGTGTGTGTGTGTGTATGAGCTGTGTTTGGATGCGTGTGCAAGTATGTAATCGTATGCGCGTGCATGAGTGTGGCTTTTCCTTGGACCGACTCCTTTGGCACAGCGTAGCCGCAGAAGATCAATTGCACTATGTACCCACACCGGGGATCAAAGCATTCAGCCATGATTGTGTGTGTGTGTGTGTGAAAGAGAGTGAGCATGCGTATCACATGTATGCAAAATGGGCATGTGCACCACCAACTCATGTATAGTGAGCCTCCATTATTTTTCACATGATGTTCGCCCCCACCTAAGCAATTGCCACAAGCTGACGGACATCGCCATACATGTGTAGCAGAAAAGTAACTCTGCTACGAGGGTCATGTATTGCTTGCTCAGACTTCAGCTAACACTCCAAGAGGTTGTTGACATCAACATTATCCACATCAACATGTATAACGCTCCATATATTCTTCACGATTTGTTGCAGACATGTCTCATCAATTAGGCAATCGTAGTATTGATTATGCAGCTAGCGCTAATTGCGCGCAGCGCGCCGCGATGTTGATATATTGATCGGTGCGTGAGCATTTACATTCTGCACATTCAACAGATTGTTTTCGATGCCATGCATGTGCAAATGCTAAATAGTATGTAAGATATGTATGCAGAGTGTTTGCTTATTCGACTACACGTGTATCTACACTACAATTGCCAAGCGTAAGCAACGTGCGAAAGCTAAGAAAACGTTCGTACTAGAAAATAAGTAATCATAGTAACTATTTGTGTCCCTGATAATCATATTGGATAGCCAAACCTTGCTCCGCCATTCAATATTTGCAACTAGCTTACATTACATGTACGCCGCCACCATATATCATATCTAGCTATATAACACATTTAATATCTCACATCCCAAATCATATCGCCGTACATACATAACAACCGCCCAACTGATAACTAATGAATACCTGAACGAAAGGGATATATTATCATCCGTACACCGCCACCAAGCGCAAGCAACACGCGAACGCTAGGGAAAAGTTTGCACTAGAAAGTAACGTATCATTATAGTAACTAGCTATGTCGCCTTGGTAATCATATTGGACATCCAAACCTTGCTCCGCCATCCTCTATTTGTAACTAGCGTATGCTACATGTACGCCGTCGACATAATATAACATATCTAACCATATAACACATATAATGTCTCACATTGCAAATCATACCGCCGTGCATAACAACCGCCCAACCAATAACTAATGAAAAATATATTAAACCGATTGAATTGTCGGATGGCCTAGTGGAGATCTCATCTTTGAGATCGACCGGGCCTAGACCTCTGACCTTTATAATCTTCACCCAAACCAAATTACCTTACCTTAGTCAATCAGCAGCAGCAGCAGCAGCAGGGTAGCATAATGATTTAGGAATAGAAAAGTGCAAAATGGGGAATAGAAATTTCGATCTGTTTTTGGGGAATAGGTTTGTGACACATGCATATGCGTCTAATATCACCGTTTGAATTTTTTCCCCCCACCCATCTGTTCACTTTGGTTTTGCAAACATGAGGAAGCCTCCGAAAAAGTACACTAGGGTGTGCCTTTCTTGCGACAACGGCGGGTATCGTTGTACTGTTGAACACACTGATGGTATGCATTTTATTGTCCTCTATTCAAGAAAGAGGACAGGGTAAAAGATTCTCCATCAAAAATGAAAGGTGCGTTGCCCTTGCTTTCCACGGTTCCCTTGTACAGTTGACTACATAATAAGTGTTAGGAACAACTTTGTTTGCGCAAGCAAGATTACGGGGCTTTCATTGAACCAGATACGGGGCTTTCGTTGAACCAGGTACGGGGCTTTCGTTGAACCAGATACGTGGCTTTCGTTGAACCAAGATATGGGGCTTTCAGTGAACCGGATACGTAATTCTACGCGAGTTCCTGACCACGATACCGAGTGTGCAGGCAATTCTGCTCAATTTAGAATGGGTTGGAAGCAAGATCCGTTCGGAATCTAGGATGCTTGACGGTTCTTGTGAGGGGGGTAATCATGGGCGTGATTCGAGCCAGCCAACTCGACTCACGCCCAACGGGGACGCATCCTGCACAGCATGAACATATCACGCATATCATATAAGCATAATAAACACATACTGACCGTTTGGCAGTGCAATTTCACCTCTAGCGGAAACGCGGATGTCAACCGCGTCCACGTTTCCGCTAGGCGTTTCTTCCCACATTCGCGCGCTCGTTTGCAAGAGAGCCTGGGCAACGGATGAGGGAAGCGTTAGCAAAAATAGTATTTCGTATGCGTTGTTTTCCCTAAACAAATTGCACAAACTGAACGGTCAACCACACATCTCGTTGTGGGATGACGCGTTCATTTGGCGGAAGCGGGTGGAATTTAAGGAATTTGAAACCCGCAATAGTTGCGCTATGGGGTTTCATCTTCTTTGAAGCGAAACGGGTACCCACATCATACTAAGTAGGAATATGTGATAATATTTTGAAGCAAAAGATTACTCAGATTAGTATTCAATCTTAGAGATCTTTATTTCGCTGGACAGGGGCACACTCCCGGAGAGAAAGCCTTCCGCCTTTAGTTAAAATTGCATATTTAACAAATGAAACAGTGAGTATTTTCTCTAAGTATTTTCAGACGGTAATACTTAAACACTGGTAATACTTAAACACTGAGTGTTGTCTCGCGTGTTGTCACCATGCCTTAGAAACTCACGATCTCACTCCCAAAGTGACCAAAAACCGTTCGATCGCCGATCGTTCGGTTGTTGGTCACTTTGGGAACGCGTCTGAAAATACTCAGTGTTGTCTCGCGTGTTGTCACCAAGCCTAAACTCGCGATCTTACTCCCAAAGTGACCAAAAACCGTTCGATCGCCGATCGTTCGGTTTTTTGTCACTTTGGGAACACGTCTGAAAATACTCAGTGTTGTCTCGCGTGTTGTCACCAAGCCTAAACTCACGATCTTACTCCCAAAGTGGCCAAAAACCGTTCGATCGCCGATCGTTCGGTTTTTGGTCACTTTGGGAACACGTCTGAAAATACTCAGTGTTGTTTCGCGTGTTGTCACCAAGCCTAAACTCACGATCTCACTCCCAAAGTGACCAAAACCGTTCGATCGCCGATCGTTCGGTTTTTGGTCACTTTGGGAACACGTCTGAAAATACCTGGAGAAAATACCAGACAGGTCTTTGCAACCAAGCCGACTTCAGTTCTCACATAAACGTACTGTACGGTTTACGCCCTCCCGAATCTGGAATTCACGGCCGTGAATATTAATTTCACGGCCGTGAATATTAAATTCACGGCCGTGAATATTTCACTGCACGTATGTATACCCCACACTGTTTGCGAGTAAATTAGATTGGGAAAACATTTTCCAACGTTCGTAATGCACATAGATATATCATTTAGACTCTTAGGTAGGAGTTTTTTGAGCTCTTGACTGAGCCGATCCGTGGCCGCATCAGCTCAGTTTGCAGTCGCGACTGCGAGCTAAGCTGAGAGGCCCTTATAACTTTCATGCACATCGCATCAAAACTCAAACAGCGGAGGGGTTCTCGTGCGTTCTAGCGCACGATACTTGGCACCAATATTGCTAACAGCAATATTGGTGCACCCTCAAACGCACAACTTCTGATGTAAGCTATGCGCAAAACGCGTGCTACACATAATGGGTTTGGGTACATGCAAACCCAAACCCAAACATGCCAAACAGCAAAGGGCTTCCCGTGAGTTCCAGCGCACGCAACTTTGCAAAAGTATCACTAGGATATATATCTTTTAGTTGCCAAAGGCCTAAGGCCTCAAAAGCCTTGTGCACGAAGCCATCAATTTATTTCTTTGGAGATTTATTGGGTTTGTGTTCGAGTTTACCCAAACCCAATACATGCCAAACTGAAAAGCAATTCCCGTGCGTTATAGCGCACGAAACTATGCACACATATTTACAAGACACATATCTTTCAGTTCTCAGAAGCTCAAGGTTTGAGATAACTTGTTGGCAAAACCATCAATTTATTTCTTTGGCAGATCTATTGGGCTTGGGTTCGAATGTTTCCAAACCCAATACATGCTAAACAGCGAAGGGCTTCCCGTGCGTTCTAGCGCACGTAACTGCGTAGAAATATTGCCAAGATAATTATCTTTGATATATTCGAAGCACAAGGTCTAAGAAAGTCTGTGCGCAAAATGGTATTACTATTTCTTTGACACAGATTTTAGCGTGATATACAAACTCATAAATCTGGGTCAAAGAAATAATATGTTAACTTCGCGCACAAGCTATCGCAAAACTTGCACTTCAGGAAAGTGAAATATATGCATCTTATCATTATATTTTGCAAAGTTACGTGCGCTGGAACTCACGGGAAGCCCTTCGCTGTTTGGCATGTTTGGGTTTGGGTTTCAAACCCAAAAGGCATCATGCCAGCACGCGACCGTCTTTAATATACTCAACGGCTTGCCATATGCTCTTGAGGGTGCACTGATATTGATATGAACAATATCACTGCCAAGTTTCGTGAGAAGATTCTCACGAAAACCCCTATTATGCAAAGCCGCAAGTGGTTGAAACCATCTCACACCGCACCAACTTAGCTGGCAGTCGCGAAGGCTAAGCTGATGCGGTTGCGGATGGGGCCAATCGATAGCTCAAACGAAAGGTATTCACCTACTGTAATGAATACAAACGCTTTAGAATCGAATGGTGGAAAAAATTATGTTTCATGCTACATGCAAAAAATTGTTTAGAAGAAGGGGGTGCGGGTGTGCCAGACGCAAAATATTGCACACGCTGAACCGCTTGCGCTTGTACCTCCGGGGTACCGAGTACGCTAGTCAGACTGCTTGTATTTTTTTTTTTGGCGCTCGATTGAATTAAGCATGGTTACATGTGACATATAATCTATTCCCCAAAAACAGATCGAAATTTCTATTCCCCATTTTGCACTTTTCTATTCCTCGATAACCTTTTTTCCCAGCAGCAGCAGCAGCAGCAGCAGCAAAGCTCGAATCCCAACGGGCGACGCAGTCGAATTTTCCATCTCACGATCGCCAGACGCCAACGATGACAGTGCCACTGCAGTCGCGTACATTTATCGCGACGCCACCCACGCGTTATGGCATGGCATGCTGGGAAGCAAAAGGCAAAGCACTGTCGCGCACATGATCCTGCGGTCAGATAGTGTAATGGCGAAAATGATTTAAACATCGCATGGCCGACGCGATGTTCGGAAATCAGATAGATTCGCTTTTACATTGCATAGCAGACGCGAGGATCGAGGAATGTCAAATCATTAATGGAATGGCAGACTCGATGTTCATGTTCGGATCTCTCGAGTGCGCCACGTCGGCAAGATAAATAATCCCATCCACCGTCAGATGCGCCTAGTGGAGATCTTAATTTAAGATCGACCGGGCCTAGACCTCTGACCTTTATAATCTTCACCCAAACCAAATACCTCTGACCTTTATAATCTTGGCACCAAGTAAATTACCTACTCTGACCTTTATCGTCTTGGCACATCAAGTGAAATTACCTTACTACCTTTGACCTTTATAATCTTCACCCAAACCAAATTACCTTAGTCAATCAGCAGCAGCAGCAGCAGCAGCAGCAGCAGCAGCAGCAGCAGCAGCAAAGCTCGAATCCCAACGGGCGATACAGTCGAATGTTTCATCTCACGATCGCCAGACGCCAACGATGACAGTGCCACTGCAGTCGCGTACATATATCGCGACGCCACCCACGCGTTATGGCATGGCATGCTGGGAAGCAAAAAGCAAAGCACTGTCGCGCACATGATCCTACGGCCAGATAGTGTAATGGCGAAAATTATTTGAACATCGCATGGCCGACGCGATGTTCGGAAATCAGATAGATTCACTTTTACATTGCATAGTAGACGCGAGGATCGAGAAATGTCAAATCATTAATGGACTGGCAGACTCGATGTTCATGTTCGGATCTCTCGTGTGCGCCACGTCGGCAAGATAAATAATCCCATCCACCGTCAGATGCGCCTAGTGGAGATCTTAATTTAAGATCGACCGGGCCTAGTACCTTACCTTAATCAGCAGCAGCAGCAGCAAAGCTCGAATCCCAACGGGCGACGCAGTCGAATTTTCGATCGCACGATCACCAGACACCAACGATGACACTGCCACTGCAGTCGCGTGTATGTACCACGACGCCACCCACGCGTTATGGCATGGCATGCTGGGAAGCAAAAACCAAAGCACTGTCGCGCACATGATCCTACGGTCAGATAGTGTAATGGCGAAAATGATTTAAACATCGCATGGCCGACGCGATGTTCGGAAATCAGACAGATTCGCTTTTACATTGCATAGCAGACCCGAGAATCGAGAAATGTCAAATCATTAATGATCGTACGGTCAGATAGTGTAATGGCGAAAATGATTTAAACATCGCATGGCCGACGGGATGTTCGGATATCGGATAGATTCGCTTTTATATTGCATAGCAGACGCGAGGATCGAGAAATGTCAAATCATTAATGGAATGGCAGACTCGATGTCCATATTCGGATCTCTCGAGTGCGCCACGTCGGCAAGATAAATAATCCCATCGACCGTCAGATGCGCCTAGTGGAGATCTTAATTTAAGATCGACCGGGCCTAGACCTTTGACCTTTATAATCTTCACCCAAACCAAATTACCTTACCTTACCTTACCTTACCTTACCTTACCTTACCTTAATCAGCAGCAGCAGCAGCAAAGCTCGAATCCCAACGGGCGACGCAGTCGAAATTTCGATCTCACGATCACCAGACGCTAACGATGACAGTGCCACTGCAGTCGCGTACATATATCGCGACGCCACCCACGCGTTATGGCATGGCATGCTGGGAAGCAAAAAGCAAAGCACTGTCGCGCACATGATCC
>LGRX02021021.1:0-20297 GCA_001247695.2 Cymbomonas tetramitiformis
CCCCAGTGCAAGACGAGCCCGTCCGCCCTCGACCTGAAGGACAAGATACTGCTTTGATGCAGAAAGATGTCGTCGTCATTGACACCACACCGATATTCCGCAAACGAGGATATGCCTACATTTTGGACAGCGCCCCGACGTGGACAGCTCCAGACGGCAGCGTCCGTGAAGACGACACGACGGTGGCCCGCATCCGATTTGCAAATAAGCAAGCTGGAAAGGACGACGAACTCGTGAGATCGAAACACTACCTTTGGATCATAGGTAAATCTCCCTCTCTCTATCTTAGATAAAATGTTATCTCTTCAAATACTGAGAACTAATTTGCTTTCGTGTTGGCAGGGGGTGTCGGCAGTGCGGACCTTCTTCCTCAATCTTTGGCTGAGGTGCCAACGCAACCAGTTGCCAACTCGGCACTCGAAAGCGATGCCGGTGAGCCGATATAAAACATCTCTCCCTCTCTATCTCCCTTTCTCCTTCGCTCTCCGTCTTAGGTCACAAAAATAATATGTGTATTCAAATACTGAGAATTGATTTGCTTTTGTGTTGTGAAAAGGTTCCGATAGTGACGGGCCTCCATCTGATGTTGAGGTTCCAACGCAACAAGTTGCCAACCCTGAAGGCGATGCCGGTGAGCCGATATAAAACATCTCTCGCTCTATATCTCCCTTTCTCCTTCGCTCTCCGTCTTAGGTCACAAAAATGATATATGTATTCAAATACTGAGAATTGATTTGCTTTTGTGCTGTGAGAAGGTTTCGATAGTCACGGGCCTCCATCTGAAGCTGAGGGTGAAGCTGAAGCTGAAGCTGAGGTGCCAACGCAACCTCCAGTTGGTGGAGACGATACGGGTCGTAAACTACCATATACAAAAACGGCTACACCTCCTTCAATTGTAACTACACCTCTCACTCGTAAATCTCGAAGACTCTCTGGAGCAAGCCCTTCAGGTTCCTGCGAGGCAAGCCCTGCACGTGCAGAGCCATCAGGGGCATACCCTGCAGGTGCAGGGCCATCAGGGGCAAGCCCTGCAGGTGCAGGGCCATCAGGGGCAACCCCTGCAGGTGCAGGGCCGTCAGGGGCAAACCCTGCAGGTGCAGGGCCATCAGGGGCAAGCCCTGCTCCAGGGCCATCAGCGGCAAGCCCTCTCCCATCAGCGGGCCTTGTATCTCCTGCAGCTGGAACTCCGCAGCGGCCAATTCCTGCATTCATCATGGAGCAGGGTGATGAGGAGATTGTGTCCCCTTCAAAGACTCCGAAGACCGCCGATGAAACCGAGGCAGATGAGCAAAAAAAGCAGGCTGCCATTCGCAAGTATGCATCTTCCCTCCTGAGATTTACTTATACGACCATTGCTTTTTTGATGGTGTATGTGCATTACTAAAACCAAGTATACGTTGCTTATGTGGGCCATCAGGGAAATCGATGACATGCATAAGTTGGTCGACAATAATAATCCATGTGCGACATCGTGGAGAATCCCCATCCAGTACATCGATGATGCAGAAGGAGCGCATCGCCCTCGACCACTGGACGAACATCACGCCCAGGCTATTGCCGAAATGATGTACTGGAACCCACACACCGGTTCGGGATCTCCAGCCCTGATTTCCGTCATAGAGAATCATAAAGATGCAACAAGCACCAACCCAGAGGCATTCGTTTGGGCGGACATCGGGAAAGGCAGATACAGGTAAGACCCATTGCGTTGATGGATGCATGCATATGTGTTCCAACTTACACTTTCTTTGTTATTCTACAGATTCACCTGCTTTTGACATCAGCATTTGCTGGAGGCAAAGCGTCGCTGCGTCAAGGCGGATGAAGCAAAGCACGCAAACCATGAAAATCGAACGGAAGCGTTTCAGTTCATCGAATGCCGTCTCTTCATGAACTTGAGCGCCATCGAAATGAATCAGGTGTGTCTCACTCATGCCAGTTTTCTCAGGTGCTTTTCAGGGCTTACATACTCAAGTGTTTAGGGAGGTTTACGGTCGGCCAGCTTCTCAGCTATAGTCATGATCCGTGCAATTCGTTTGCGCACGCAGCTTGGGAATGAGCAGAACAACATTGACGCCTACATGAAGCACCGCAACATGACGGAGATCATTCTTGGCATGCGAAAACACGTGGAGAAACTGATGGCCGAACCCAACGAGAGAGACGCTGGAATGAAGAGTTTTGAGAACTTGAAATACCGTCGGGTGCCGCCGAAGCAGAACTTGAATCCCGAATTCGAAGCGGCGCTGAAGACGCAGGTGTTCAATCACCAGAAGCTGAATGCAGACAAGAAGAACACGCATTGGGCTGCTTGGGCTATCTCGGTGCAATCGTACCAGTTGTTCAAACAACTTCAGAGAGGTGCTGCCATTTTTTGTGAATTCGTCCCGACATTATTCTTATTTGCTCTTAGGTGTTTTTGCAGTAGCTAACTGACGATTTGGTATTTCATGTTTCCGCTTTCAGTGATGAAGGCCCACAATGAAGGTTTGCTAGAGGGAGTTGACCCGGACAATGAAGACGCCACGGAGACGACCTTGGCCACGGTTGGGTCATCTCGCAATAAGCGTAAACGTTCAATCGGTATGTCGACCGGCACAACTGACCTCAACGCACCAACGACCAAGCAACCTAAATGGGACCCCACAGCCGGAAAGCCGATCGTCTACCATGATCTGCCGAAGGGGTTCTATGAAAGCTGGGCCCCCTTGACCGAAGGACACTTACGTGAGATCACTGACCTCGTCGACGAAGCCGTCATCGAACGGAAGTACACGGTCAAAGATATGATCAACCGTATCGCCGAGATCAAGACTCTCAACAATGTTCGAGAGAACCTAATGCTGCTTGCCTCAGAGGCTCATAAACGATTCAACATAACAACCTCCTTGGAATCGACACCGGCCTACCGGCAACTGAGCTTTCTCAAGAAAAACCGGCATTCTATGCAGCTCTTTCTGCAAACACAACCGGGAGGGTTCGAAAACGACATATACGACATAGGTGCAGCCTGCTTCATTCCTTACCTAGATGAAGATGGGTATCCCATACCTAAGGAAAGGAAACCAGTGGATGCTGTCGTGGATCCCAGTGCTCCCGAGTCCAAGTTCTGGGCTCGTAAGATGACGTACGGTGAGCTGGATGCAGAAATCATTGCGCTGCAAAAGAAGCTTGACACCTTTACGTTTCCCAACCCAGAACAAGACTGGGGGAAGTTTTGCGAAGTTTTCCCAGGGGCTGGGGATGAGAGAGAAATACGTACATTACTGAAGGTAATTTACCTAAGTTGCGCCCTCTGGTCGTCCTTCACGATATCTGATTTTTTCCATATCGGCTTGCGCGTTCAATTAACAACGGGGTTTGTTTACAACTGTACCAGGCGGGAGTGGTGCCCCCGAAGGTCTCCTGCAAGAACGAGCAGGAGAACCGGAAATTTCAATTTGAACAACGGCCTGCAAAAGAAAAACAGCGGCACGAGGAGAAGATAGAGAAACTGATCAAAAACATTCCGAAGGATATAAAGTTCTACTGGAATAATATCGAGAGCAGGATGTTGCTGAAAATCGGGTCGACGACAGCATCGACTGCGGAAAACATCCTAAAGGATCTTCCAGGTGCGTATCTCGGTTTCATATTCCATTTGTGCACCGTAGCTATGTAATTACTAATCGTTTACATTGCACACAGGTGTGAGTTATCGAATATTGTCAAACGTTCCTGAGGGCCAGCAAGTCGACGATGATGACTACTTCTACACTCACAAGATTCCGCAGTTGGTTTTCAAGAAGGACTTTCTGCTGGAGCCCGCATCACCTGAATCCTTCACGACTCTTCCCAGGCTTCCATTCACCGGTTTCATTATGGATTGCGAGTATGCTCTGGACTCGAACAAGAAATGGTTCCCGAAACCTCTCTTAGCAGGAGAGTTCAAGCAATTCCTACACAACTTCAACAATTTGACCACGTGTGATGATTGGGTAGGGGGATGTTTCTGTGGCTTCCAACAACACCACGAGTTCTTCGAAGCCGCCAAGCAGTTTTGCCACGGGAACGCCGAAAAGATGTTCTGGGTGAAACCTTTGAGCAGATCGAACATGATGCCCTTGGAATCCGGCGTTGCGCCACGGAACTACGCCAACCGCATGGAGTGCTTTGTCTTGTGTTACTACGTCAAGGAAGCAACACCTACAGGTCCGTAGATGTTAAGTTACGTACAATTCTGTGATTGCTTTTTGGCGTCTAAGCATGGGCAATCTGACTAAGCAGCGCTGATTGCTCTCGCAGACGAAACCCACCCAGCCGTTCATAAAAGGCTTCCCTGGATGAAGAACTTGATTAGAGTTCTCGGTGAGGAGGAGAATGCGGATAGTGATGTCGTCGATAAGCAGTTCTTGGCTTCTTGCCGAACCAACACCTGGGAATATGCCCCTGTACACTCGTCGAAATTCGCCATTAACTCCGAGGGTAAAAGAATTAACAAACCCCAGAAGCCGCTGAAGCTCATCCACGACCTCATCAATATCCATATGCGAGGTCCTGAGTTAGAGGGGGAAGCGAGGGGGAAATCTGCGTACGAGGGGGTGTTACCTCTTCATCACGATTATCACTTCATCTTGGATGCGTGCTGCGGTTCGGGGACCACTTCGGTAGCCGCCAACATGTTGGGATTGGGTTCCGTCGCTTTCGATAGGTAAGCATTCATGTCTACATCCATTTTTTGAAAAATACTTTGTATATCGGTTTTAACAAGTGCTGGTGTCTTGGATGCAGGGAGCAAGGTATGGTCGACTCAGCGAAAGAGCGCATTAGGTTTCCTGATGGATTTTTTTCTTTGGCCGACGAAGTGTTGAGCAAGCAGGAATACGACGAGGTGAAAAGGCAGAGAGAGGCACATCGTAAAGAGCAAGAGAAAGTCGAGAAGGAGCGGGAGAAGAAGACGGCGGTCGAAATGAGGGAAACGGAAAAGGCCGCCAAGCAGCAGGAGGCCGAGGCCGCCAAGGCCGCCAAGCAGCAGGAGGCCGAGGCCGCCAAGGCCGCCAAGAAACAGCAGGCCGAGGCCGCCGAGGCCGCCAAGACCGCCAAGCAGCAGGAGGCCGAGGCCGCCAAGGCCGCCAAGAAACAGCAGGCCGAGGCCGCCGAGGCCGACAAGTCCGCCAAGCAGCAGCAGGCCGAGGCCGTCAAGGCCGCCAAGAAACAGGAGGATGCCGCCAAGAAACAGAAGGCCGAGGCCGAGAAGGCCGCCAAGAAACAGAAGGCTGAGGCCGCCAAGAAGGCGGGGCCTATACCTAAGCGGAAAGTGGCACCAGGCGGAAATCCGGGATCCGATCAGAACAAGAAAAGTAAAGCTCGCTAGGCAATGATGATTTCCCTGCTAGGACATGGTGCCAGCACCTAGGTCAATATTTGTTGATAGTCTTAATAACCTATTGTCTCAGTGCAGAAGTACGCTGATGAAACACGTATGGTATATCTTGATATGACAATTGTAAATAAAGTATATTCTCCAAAAGTATTGGCGACATATGTTGTTGTGGAACCGATGTCATTTATGGGGCGGGTGACATGCCTCCGCTTTCATTGTGATTGCCTGATTATATTGGTTAAATGAAGTTGAGCGGTACCACGACGACCATTGAGGTATGAAACCTATTCCCCTCTCTTCCAAAATCATTTCCCCGCTCGACACTTCATCGACGCACCTTTATTCCCATCCATCTCAGTTCAATCAATTCCAATGACAATACTTGCTACTTTGCGGAAGGAAAATCCAGATAAAAACGTTTGGTTACTATGGTTCCCTGAAGAGTCCTCGCCCTCAGAACTAGCGCTCAAGAAATCGATGGAAGAGGAACATAAGATACAATTTCAAATGTATGACGCAAGCGTGCATGATAATCTGCCTTTACGGATGAAATTTTTGTACCCAGTTTGCCTGCACTGCGGGCTTCAAGATCGTTCACAACTTGCAACGTGTACCGGCTGCTATCTTGCGAATTACTGCAAAGCCCCCCAAACTTGTCGGAAAGCTGATTACGCACGGCATAAGTTTTTCTGTCGTTTTGCAAGGGGTCATATATTAGGACAGCCATATGCAAGATGCCGACCTTTGTTTAAGTACCCGGGGGATACGCGGCATCCAGCAGAACGGAATTCCATGAGTGCTTGGTCCTATGGGGACTACCTGCAGTTTCTAGCCTTTTGGGAAATCCAATGCGTCGCATGTTTTGCAGGTCGGCCAAAGGGTCGCCCCGTCGTGAGACAGCAGATATCTGGCGGGCAAATCGTTACCTCGGTGCGCATTGAAATGCGGGACGCCACAATTTTCAAAACCCCTCACTTTCAGAAGTATACAGCAAGAATGGGGTTTGTACACTCCAACTTACACGCTCCAGATTTTGTATATTCTTATCCATTTTACCGTCTCACTCCGTTTGGTCGGTTGATGATGTGCATCTGCAAGTTAAGGTGCCCGAAAATCATACTTCAGAGGTTGCTTTCATAGAATGATTGGCAATGCAGACAGGATAATCATGGACTTCGCAGACACGCCTTCGTCGCAAAATAATAGTAGATATGTACTTGTAGGTCCTTCGATCCGAGCGGACTAGTACCGGGTATCTGATAGGCTAATAATTCGGCAGGTCCAAGACTTTCCAAGATCATAAGCTCTATTTCTTGCCTAAACTACTCATTTGCCCCCTTTTCCCGTCAGCGACGCACCTGCTTCTACTTCTACCATAGTCATGCCATCCAAGCGGCAGTCTGTTTTCACATACATCGACCAGTTTGCCAAAAATCACGGGGAGTCTTACCCATGCAGCAATACAGTTCTTCTTCCGCCGGGTATGACTATCCAAACGTTGTGGCAGAACTACAATACACAATGCGTCGACGGCGAAGGCATGGAATGCTCACTCAGCCTTTTTGTCGTGTGTTCAGAGAGGAGCTTAGCTCTTGGGTCAAGTTCCGTCGGATGAATTGATGCTATATAGCGACAGCATATAGCTTTGTCATTGAGCAAATTGACTTATCGTTGGAACACCGTTAAATATAATTGTATTCGAACATATTTTGAATGAAATTGTTATCGACGTTTCACATTTCCAATGTTGTGACATGCTATGTTTGTGACATGCGGGCCTTCGATCCGACCCACCTGAAAGAGGTCATTTGATTGGCCAACTGAAATCACGACGGCCACACTACTGAGATATTTAAGCACCTACCTTGTCCTCACAACTCACTTTTCAGCTTGGCACTTTTCTTTCTTCACCTGCCACCTCATCCAACCATGCCATCCAAGCGAGAATGTATTGTTGCCTATGTTCTTGGCATGTATGCAACATGCCCTACTGCCCCCAGAATGAGAATGAGGAATTTTGACTATCTTCCTCATGGTATGACTGTTCGAATGTTGTGGAGGAACTACAATGAATGTTATATGTGCAGGAATGCGGAAGGCAACAAATGCACGTTGGGGTATTTTCGATGTGTGTTTCGAAACGACCTTGCCTTTCGGTTCAAGTTCCGACAGGTTCAGCCGTAACGTTACCGTCAACGAAACCACGGCGGCTACGAGTCAGAATGTTATCTTGATTCCACTTTGATTTCGAGTAAGACTTAGGATTGCAACCTCCCGAGGGTTAGATTTTCGACTACTTTTCGATAAGAATAGTATACTTAAACATATGTTAACAATGTGGTA
Source organism: Cymbomonas tetramitiformis (assembly GCA_001247695.2). Taxonomy (NCBI): domain Eukaryota; kingdom Viridiplantae; phylum Chlorophyta; class Pyramimonadophyceae; order Pyramimonadales; family Pyramimonadaceae; genus Cymbomonas; species Cymbomonas tetramitiformis. The sequence goes on from LGRX02021021.1 coordinate 7,706, forward strand.
GAAGTGTATGATGTTCATTCGTCAATGGCTTGTGTTTCTTGCCGATATGCTGATGTGCCTGTGTATGGGGTTTTCTGCCTCGGTTGTGTTTTTGTCTTTGATTAAAAAATCGGCGACTAAGTGATCCCGCATGTGCGAGATATACGAAGCTGATTGGACCAAAAGTACACTACTCTTGCACGACCCGCGGTCCACTCACGACCAGGTACAAAAGCTCTTGCCCGACCCTTGAAGATTCATTTCCCCTTGTTTCTTTTAACATACGCACCTTCAACCATACCTTCAAACATCTGCTACTTACCTTGAAAGCATTGCCATCTGCAGGTATTATAGCTCCACATTTATCCTCACAATTTATATTTTCGACTTTTGCTATGGGCGACGCTCGCTTCAACTGCTAATCACCTTGCAAGCATTGTTATCTACAGGTATAAAATCCTGCAATATCGTGGCCACGTTATGCCTTCAATTCTACGATTCGGAGTTTATGGGACACGCGATCGCGATGAAGCCACTGCAGACGCTATCGATACACATGGAATGGTCCACATGCGATGTCCTCAATGCAATGTAGACAGCTGGATGATATGTAAGTTCTTAAACATCCCCTACGAGGACAGACATGTCCGACAGGACTTAGGGATCGTTTGGTGGCGCTACACCTGGAGAATTCGGAAATACATGTTTTTTGACCTTCAAGAACCGGAACTTTATCCCGACCAGAGCCCAATAGGGAACGAATGGGTTACCCCAAGGACACTGGTCATTCCAATCGACGTCACTTGGGCGCTTATTATTCCGCGGCATCAACGAGAAGAGGAAATCGACCTATATTGCGTGCGATGCAATTGCCTTGACCAATAAAGCTCTGCCATTTATGTTTTCCGATAGAGCGTCAACATTGCCGTCAACGTTACCTCGCTATCGAGGGAAATAAAACCTACAAGTACCGCAAATAATTGTGGATTGAAGATATAGATTCCAATGTATCAGCAATATAGTAGCCTTAGCACGGTGAAATGATCGAAATCTCTTGCCTAGAAGACATCATAGACAAATATTTGGTGTATTTTGAATAAATTTGTATGATGGTATAGATTTGTGTATCATATGCTAGTACCCATCTCAGTTGCAACTTATTTTACGGGAATTGAAGCACCTATATACGCACATTCATAAACGTGTACCGTGCATGTTGGCCTAAATTGCACATGGATGTACCCATATTTGCATACTTGTAAATGATATGCACGCATATGAACAAAAATGCAACAAAAAAATCTACCGGGACTCGCCGAGTACGAAAGTATCATGCACAAATAAATAATTCCAGTAATATTTTGTAATAAAAATTGCGGGACGACTTACGTGTCGCTTACGTGTCGCTTACGTGGCACTTTTCAGATGACGTGGCAATAACTTTTAGACGACGAAAATTGTGTCAAAATGAAGGTTTTTAGACGACGATCGAGATTCATTTATTCCCAATAGTCTGTTATTCGTTCGCGGGGTAACGCAAGGCCGCATGCTCCTCTTGCTGCGACTCTCGCAGCGCCACCGGTACGCAGCCCTTGATGATGTCGACCAAAGCTCGTCGGCCATCCCGGTCAGAGGAAGCATCCGTACCCGTGAGCCAGACATACGCGCTGCTGTGCTTCTCCACCACGAGAGCCAGCACGTCGTACAGAAGGCCATTCACCCGGCCCACAACCGGGGTGAGGGGGTCGTCGAGATCAAAGGACTTCAGTTCCAGCCCAGCCGACTCGAACTCCGTACGTAGCTGCACCACCAGGTCGGACAGAAGGCCAGCGTCGTCCGTACCGCGGAAATGGTGTTTCTTGTCACCAAGAACGTCCTCGCGGATGCTCTTGGCCCAGGCACGATGCAGACGTGCCTTGTAGATCTCGTCGGTCAGCCTCGCTTGCTCCTGCAAGTAACGCCTGATGGCTACGTCGGCGTCTGCATTCGAAGCAGGGTCGGGGGCCGGAACAGTCGGTGTCCGCACCGTCGGGCTGTTCCGAACCCCGTCGATAAGCCTCAGCGAGGCATCAATGTCGCTGTCCCTCGTGAGGGACTTCTTTGCTCTGGTGGTAACACCCATAATTCTGAAAGCCTGATGGGAGGTGGTACGCCGGGGCGCGTTCGGGTAATGTTGGGAAGATGCGACGTCACAGTCACGGAAGGAGCGGTAGAGCCATGCGAGCGAGGGGCACTGGAAGACGTCGTCGAGGTCGAAGGTGCTCGAGCCACCAGCCCAAAAATCGGCAGCAAGCGGGATCAGGGCAAGCGTAATACCGTAAATGAACATTGCGTCGACTAGGCCTGGTCCAGGTCGAATCCCCATAGCTGCGGCTCAAAAATGCTTACCGCAAACAGCTCATCTCAAAATCCCCGTGAGTCCCCAAACGCGCCGTCGCGCACCACCTCTCCAAGCGGCTGCTTTAGCCAATCATGGCCAAACTAGCTGTGGAATGTAGCGTGGAATGGGTCCACGACCTACTGGAATATCCCGGTTCAAGATATCAGACAGTCAGTGAACCAATATAGATAAACCCCTAAGAAATAAACCCTAAGCTAGATATACCCGGAACGGTCACGGAGTCGGAACGGTCTCGAGTCTAGCTACCTGTGACACTCGGTGTGTCACAGCACTGGCTTACGGATCAGTCACGGTCCAGTGTTGGCTACCTAGGAATCTGTCATAGGGGCCTGCACCGGGACTCCCGGTCAGGGCTGCCTATACAGATTTCAGCAAGAGGTGAAGACCAAATCTAAGCCGAAGAGTCAACCTATCCTGGAATATGTCAAGACCGTTCCTACTCTTACAATGGTTGACAGTGATGCCGAATTGGAGTTGACCCCTCGGAGGAAGAGGGCAAAAGGCAACTAGATAAGTGACGGAGATGCCAACTTTCCCCCCATAGGGGGGAGCAGTGGTGCACCTTTCTGTCACCCCTCGCCTGGCTGTCACTTGCAGTGCTGTCCGTGTCACTGTGCCACAGGCTCCCGAACCCTAAAGTCTGTTCAACATTTGTTATTATCAACTTTAGACTTCACCAGCCTGACACGCCTGCCCTTTTCCGCTTCACAGTGACAGTCAATATATTCATATATATCTCCTGTTCTATAAGGTTATAGCCCACGCACCTTCAGTGTTGGCTTGGTTTTTGTTCTCTGGTTCGCTTCGCGCCCTGCGACTCTACCCGACATCTATTCGACATCTTCCGACATCCCGACATCAGCGCCGGACCGCCTTACAACAGCACCGGCCGACACCGCATTGAGCCACCTCCCGACATCTATTCGACATCTACCACCGTTTTTTTGCCGCACACCCAGTGTGCTTCAATTCACCGCTGGACAAACGTTATTTTATTCCCGCAATGGCCTCTACCCGACGTGAAGGGCTTGGTTCAGCTCTGCGTGCTGCCCGCACGCGGGGAGCCGCCACCCCGTCACATTCGCCCTCGGGATCGCAGAGTACCCCTGTTTCATCCCGTGGACGCCGTAGGATTGTAGGGACATCTTCATTGCGGTAAACGATATTGGACACGAAGTGGGAACTGGTTCCGCGCGATCGAGAGGTCATCAGACCTGAGACAGGTCGTCGTCGTCTCTTCGCCGGAAATTTCCGGCGAAATCACATCAACACATTGCATGCTGCCGAGCGGAGGGCAGCATGCATGCTGGGAAGGCATTGGCAGGTTGCATGGTGCCATGGGGAATAGTTTTCAGAAGCGTATGAAAAATATTCTATTGCTTCTAAAAACTATTCCTACTTATTATATATCATAAACCCTTTGCCTTGCCCTTTACCGCTGCACGCGACCGGCAAGCATCTTTGAAACTTCCGAGTTTCAAAGATGCGTTTTGTATTTTGGGTGCACCCTAAAATTACAAAACAGCCGAGCGCTTCCCGTTTGTGCGGGATATTCACATTTATTCCATGGCATATTTCATATGAAATATACACATAAGCACGAAGGCATCGGCCACGCATCTTTGAAACTAACGAGTTTCAAAGATGCGTTTTTGTCATTTGGGTGCGCATACCCAAATAACAAATCAGCCGAGCGCTTCCCGTTGGCGTGGGGTATCCAACGCTTGAATGTTGAATATTCATTATAATATGAGTTAGCATGCGAGGTTGCAAAGGCATCGGGACAGAATCTACGAAACTGTCCTATGCCTTTGCCTTTGGGTTTGGGTTCGAACGTACCCAAACCCAAAGATGCCAAACAGCCGAGGGCTTCCCGTGCGTCCTAGCGCACGAAACTTGGCACACATACTTTCAAGATACATGTCTTTAAGTTACCTGAAGCTCAAGGCTTCAAGTTACTTGTGCGCCCAACGCGCAATTTATTTCTAAGGCAGATTTATTGGGTTTGGGTTCGAACTTGACAAACAGCCGAGGGCTTCCCGTGCGTCCTAGAACGCGAAACTTGGCAGAAATACTGCCAAGATACATATCTTCAGGTTACTTGAAGCTCAAGGCTTCAAGTTTCTTGTGCGCGAAACGCGCAATTTATTTCTAAGGCAGATGTTTTGGGTTTGGGTTTGGGTTCGAACCCAAACCCAAAGATGCCAAACAGCCGAGCGCTTCCCGTGCGTCCTAGAGCACGAAACTTGGCAAAAATACTGCCAAGATACATATCTTTGAGTTACCAGAAGCTCAAGGCTTCAATTTACTCGTGCGCCCAACGCGCAATTTATTTCTAAGGCAGATTTATTGGGTTTGGGTTTGGGTTCGAACACAAACCCAAACCCAAAGATGCCAAGCAGCCGAGGGTTTCCCCTGCGTGTGCATGTGTGCTAATGCATATGAAATATTCCATGAAATAAATGTGAATATCCCGCACAAACGGGAAGCGCTCGGCTGTTTTGTAAAATTAGGGTGCACCCAAAATACAAAACGCATCTTTGAAAGTCGGAAGTTTCAAAGATGCTTGCCGGTCGCGTGCAGAGGTAAAAGGCAAGGCAAAGGGTTTAGGATATAGAAGAAGTAGGAATAGTTTTCAGAAGCACTAGAATACTTTTCATATGCTTCTGAAAACTATTCCTACTGCCGCTAAATCTTAATCCCTTTGCCTTTCCCTTTGCCTTTGACCTTCCGTTCGCAGTTTTACCACGTGCACCTGACCTCGCGTCGGAGCGGTGGCATGGCATGGCATGGCATATGGCATGGCACCTCGCGTCGGATCCGGCGAAATGACGATGACGACCTGTCTCAGGTCTGATGACATCTTCGATCGCGCGGAATCAGTTCCCACTTCGTGTCCAATATCGTTTACCTTCATTGCGGTCTAAGCCGACGTCAACGGTCGACGCCCCGACGGCTTTCGACTATTTCAACGACCCCGACGTGTTGGGGACCACGCCCGTGGAAGAGGGCCGCGAGGATGAGTACGTCGACCAGCTGGCTTACGCATTTCAGTACGGCAGCGATCTCCTGTCCTTCCTCAAGTCCCCTGGTCTCAAGATGCCCGCTGGTTTTACTCTGGACACTGCTACTGCCGACGTTGACTTCAACGCCCTGCTTTCTGGATTGGCCCACGTGCTGTATCCCGTGTCTTATCACGAGGCAGCGAAGCTTCTCGACCTCGAGCGCGACCACGAGTTTTACCACGTCACCGTCAACGAGATCCTCTTCAGCATTTTACCGCATCCACTTCGTGGTAACGCTCTCAGCGTTTATCACGAATGTGCCCGCCACCACCCCGCCGACGGCCGCTACGCACTGCAGCGTTACGAGGTCGAGGGCGTGCCCGACTCCGACGGCATGCGTTTCTGGACCCAGTTGCGGGCGGTTGTGCTCACCGAGATTGAGGACCCCGCCCCACAGCTTGCCCTGATTCGACGCCTTGGTGACCGCCACCAAAAGCTAAAGCCCAACTACAACGACTCTGACCGCGTTGCGGACCTCTGGCACGTTCTGTCCGAGTCCGCCAAGAAGTCACCGTACGTAGCCCCCCTTTACTTGGTTGTGCTACGCGAGTTGCGGGCGGGTGCCACATTCACCTTTGCCCGCCTTGCACTCCGCATCCGGCTTGCATTTCGGGACGAGAGCCCCCTCGCCACACTCTCTCCCTCTTCCGCCCCTCCCGCCGCTTCCGACATCCCGCCCGAGGGTTCCGGCTACCGCCCCAAAGGTGGCGGCCAGAAGCCCCCTCAGCACCCTCCTCGCCCCGTTGCCATGGCCCTCCGGGCGCAGAAGCAATCCATGGCGCCCTTGGAGGGCAAGTGGGTGACCGACACGCCCAACTCGCTTTACCGCAAGTGGTCGGGTACCGGGTTCCCCTGCACCGTGTGCTTCCGGCTCTGGAACGTCACGGACGCTCATCCCGACACGCGTGGTGCGTGTCCCTGGGTGTGCATCGAGGCCTTCGCCAACGACAGGCACTTGGAGATGTCCAAGCCGGCCGCTTCCCGCCCGTCCCTCGACGCGTCCGCTGCTGTGATGTCGTTGCCACCGCCCGCAGTGGACACGCCTGCCCCACTTGTTGAGGGCCAGACGGCTGCGGCATTCCACTCCGTGCGGCTTACTGAGCTCGCACCTGGTGGTGGCGACGCAATCGACCCCGTCGGCACCGACGCTCTGGTGGTGCCTGCGAAGGATGCGGACACCTCCCCGCCGCCCGATGAACCTGAAGAGCCTGCCTGCTTCGGAGCCGCATTTGACGATGAGGACGACACCGACTGGCCGGCCCTCCGCTCTTCGCCGATTTGGTTGCCCAAGTCCTCCGCTGTCACCGGCGATGTGCATGGCGACTTCCCAAAACCCTGAGTATCGGGTTAGAGATGTGAATGCAACTAGCGCCACAGCATGGAATTGCTTCTAGCTAGGTTGAAAAAGGCCTCTTTGAGTTGACATTTGACATTTCTTTTAGCCGCCTGTCCGGGTGTACCGGCTGGCCCTGCAGTGCACCTCCCGCCTTCGGGGTGAGGTGGTGTGACGGAGATGCCAACTTTCCCCCCATAGGGGGGGAGCAGTGGTGCACCTTTCTGTCACCCCTCGCCTGGCTGTCACTTGCAGTGCTGTCCGTGTCACTGTGTCACAGGCTCCCGAACCCTAAAGTCTGTTCAACATTTGTTATTATCAACTTTAGACTTCACCAGCCTGACACGCCTGCCCTTTTCCGCTTCACAGTGACAGTCAATATATTCATATATATCTCCTGTTCTATAAATAAACTAGAGAGATATTAATGTGTAGATTCTCTGATTTGGATTTGTATAGGTGGCAGATGATGATATGCCAACCGCCATAGGACAGATCAATCAGAGATCGGAAAGGGCGCGCCTTGAAAGTATAAGACATGAATTGTAGCCCAGTAGAGGTTGTTCTAGCTTCACGTAATTGTTTGGAAGAGCTGTGTCTCACCCTGTCAACATACTGGTCAATCTTTTCTGTCATAAAGATATTGCAATTGCTTAATTGTAGCCTTTTTCAAGGACTCTATATCGGTTTGGATTTTCGGTATCGATACAATCCGATATCCGAAAAACGGTATCGATAATCGGCACAATCGATAAATAATCGATTATTTGGGCATTCATATGTATTTTTGTTATAAATCAAATATGGAACACCAAAACCTGCACAATCGATCGTTTGATATCGTAATCCGATAATCGGCGATAAATACGATATATCGATAGTATCGGTTATCGGAAATATCGATATAGATCCTTGTCGAAAATCGAAAATGCAAAATGCAAAATCTGGAAATCTCAAATCGAACCTGGATCGAAAATCGAAAATGCAAAATTGTAACATGGATTGAACATGGATCGGAAAAATGAGCGTACGTTGCTGCTCCCATATGTCACGCGTGTTTTCGAAATTACCGGTATATATAGAACTTCGATGCGATATTAGTGAAGGTTCAAGAATCACTCACCGTTAAGAAACCCCGACGATAAAAAAGTAGCCAGCGTTTCGTGGGGTACTGCAGTGGATATGACCGATGACACATGTGTCATACATGTCATACGTGTCAGACATGTCATACCATGTCATGTCATGTCGAGTCATGTCATATATTATAATGACAGACAGTCGTCAGTACGGTCGACTATGACTGTACATGTCATTGAGATGATAAGTCACATCATCTGTCATTTATTCAAGGAAAGACTCGAATGTCATCGAGAGTTCGTATGTCGAACTCGAAGATGGCGAAGCAAGATACAATCTTGAAGTACCAAACAAGAAATCATCTTCGCTTCTAGCATGTGCGGAACAAGCATGCGGGTATCATAGCTTCATAGGGCGAACGCATCATTCGTTCTGCCGATACCAGTCGTTCAACCAATGTCTCGGGTTCACAACCCAATGGCGGTACCATCTATGCGATGGGAGACATTCGGTATAGATGAGCTAGCGTTGTGCTAGAGCAGTATCTTCTCACAGAAGTCTGCACTCATCCCCGCTAATAACTTACGCGTGTGTTACCGTCCTATAACACAGCGCTTTCTATTATATCATATGATATACTAAGGGCTCGCATATCAGCCCGTATCAGGTACCCAAGTTGGTGAATATCGCTGGCTGGTTTTTGAAGGTTATGGCATGGACCAAAATAAGAAATATTGGTGCTGACTGGCCGGCCTAAGATACGATTCTCCAATTTCTTATAGCTAAGAAAAAATTGTTGGCATTTGCAAATATTACATATGATATTATAGATATGTGACATCAATATATCACTTCTCTCAATATTTCATGTACATTTCATGTAGAACGATGCCCTTCAATTCTAGATAATCTGTCTTCGAAATAATTTCGTCATCAAAATCCTGCTTAAGATCCATAAGTTGTGCACGACTTACAGGGTCCATCGTTCGAAAAGTGAAAAATTTAAGAAAATGTCTGGGCTAGGTGGGTGTCCATGTAGATGGCTAAGAAATGCGTTGGCTGAGTGAAGAGATCGCGGCCCACTATTCATAGCGTTTTCATAGGACGTTGGCGCTGGCGGGGGTACCATATCTCCTGCTTTCTTAAAGGTGGGTGACTATTGTAGGTGAGGAGGGTGTGCGAAAATGAATGATGAACGATTTTCGATGTTCGATTTTCGATGTTCGATTCGCGTGATGCGACGCCGCGATGCGATGCGACGCGACGCGATGCGATACGCGATGCGCGACGCGACGCGATGCGACGATGCGAGACGCGATCAAGTCGAGATGCGATTGGTGGTGCCCCCCGCTAAGATGCCGATGGAAAAATTCCCCCTTCGATCAAATTCCGAAATCAGGACCCTCCGGACCCCTCCGTACCCCCCTCCATGTCGAATCAAACCGTGATTCGGGGGTCGCGCAGGGGGCGCGCGCGGGCGCGCGGGGGGTACCCCCGTTACTTACTTACTTACTTACTTACTTACTATAAACCGTACTATCTAGAGAAAATTAACGAGAGATAACTTAAAACCTAAACCCGCTCGGTCGGTCGGTCATACACATTACAATACTGCTACTCCTACCACCACATTTACGTCACTACGGTCTGTACGGACTACGCGTCTAGGGGTCAGGGGCCTGCCTGTCAGGGCTGCACAGATCGTCTCAACAAGGTCTGTTCCGTTGACGAAAATTTTGCACCGGAGCGGAGCTCTCGCTCTCTCCCGCATGGTGGTTTGAGGTTTCCGCATTCGGGTCGTCGCGTACCCTCCGGACAAGGAAACGTCTACATGTGTCCGCAGGGTGAGCTTCCGCGTTACGCCCCCCCCCCACCCAGCGGACAACAGTAGATGTCGACCCCCCATCCCAGTGCGGGACACAAGTGGATATTGACCCCCCAGCGGACAAATTTCCAAAATCCTCAACCCCCCAGAGGACAATAAATGGAACAGCCCTTTAATATGGATGAATGGATCTGAGTCTTCAAACTTCCTCTTCGTCTTGCGTTGGCACAATACAACCTGTTGTACCGTCGCGTGTTTTTTATGCTCATCGGTAATGTTTCTGTAACGAAAAGAAGACTCGAACTAATATTTGAGCATATTTCTGAGCTTTATCGAGATATGTGTTTTGCAGATTCCTCTGCGAATGTATAGCTCCATATACCGGAAGTCTGGCCAGTTCATGCAGCAGTCCTACTGATTAAAAACATGAGTTGCCTCTAAGAACCCTAAACATCACCAAATTCGTCCACGGCGTAAACAGGAGTCCGCACGTAAGTGCAATATCGAGGAATCTAAAGGACAATGGAAGCACTTTTGCTTGAGTTGCTATCCCAAGGTGGAGAACTTAATGCGCAGGAACTAAATACCTGCTACGACAGAATTGTGGAGAGGAGCGAGAAGGTGCTAAAACATAGACCACCTACACTACCACTCAGAGTTCCTGCAGACATCTATTTCAAAGCCATAATGATTGATCAGGAAACTTACTTACTTTTGATTTCTATTGGATCACTTTCTACAGACTCAACAGCACCTGTATCGGAAGCTTCAAGCCCACTATACACAAACGACAGGTAGCCTTCTAAGTTTGGCAGCGTTTTGGAAGGAGCACATATCTGTTTTTCGTGACAATAGCCGTGCTGAACTACGCATCTTCACCCAAATCTTGTTGTTCTTCGTTACAAGTTTAAACTTCTACTTTGCGCGCGCGCGTGAGTACATCTCCTTGAAGGCCTTCAACGTCACTTCACTCGATGGGGACGTTACAATCGTTGAAATTTAAACAACGGATGCAACCAAAGGAATAGATTATGTATTCTCGCTGTACGATACTACAGTGTACCGCAAGTGGCGTCTTTTCTGTTTTACTAGCGGCTCCCATTTAGATAGTGACTTGCAGACACTCGTATGCACGCTTTGCTCAGATCTGCCTCAAGAAGTCGACGCCAGTTTGAAGTTTCTGCCTGGCGGAGATGATAGCCCTGGAGGACGACTACGCTCACTCGCAGAGAAACACGGGTGTGCGACGCCAGACCGTGTTTGATGTGATCTAAGAGTTGGTGGCATTGTTGGTGCGATCTCTTTTGGTTTACAAAAATGCGTGAGCAGCAAAGGGATGTTTGGTACGTTACAGTATGCGTGTCTTGACTGGTATTTGGCTGAGGGATCCCGCTCTGTCTCCGGGGGAGACCGCCCTTTTGCTGAACCCTTGAGTTCGATCGAGCGCTGCGTGACTCGGACGCGTGTTCTTTGTCGTGTAAGCAGCGTCTTCTCGTGCAGTGCTTCATAACGGCTTTCGGCGAACGCGCTCATCTGAAGAGTGTGGTGTGGCGTCTCACGCGAACAAGTGCTGCATTTAAACCCAAACCCCTACACCCTGCAACTCGGCGTACCTTGCGAAGATCAGTATAGAGAGTCTCACGTGCTCCGCTGAGAATGCGGCGCTTCGGGCTCTGTGGCCCAAATGCCCTGGCGATGAGCAAAGGGTTACTGAGGGGACGAGGCCTGCTGTGGATGGAAGGCATGTAGAGACGCAGCTGCAGCTGAACGCCGCGGCCCTTGTGACCCTCAGGCGCGCTCCCAGGCGCGAGGCTTGTGCACTCCTTCTCTTCGCGCGTTCTGGTCCCTCGAGATTTCACAACCCTTCGAGAACCTCCTTGCGGCCAACGGCTTCGAATTCTCCATCGCTTTCCATCCTTTTACGATTGTATGTGCGCAGGGAGGTTGCATCCCTCGGAGATCAAATCTCGGAGTTCGAGCAGCGAAACGAAGCATGCGAGTTTGCAGCAGCCGTAAAAAGTCTGAGTGCGCAAAGGTACGAAGCGCCCCTCCTGCGTCGTAGCGTTGGTTGTGTTTCAAAGAATTGTGCACGGCGGGGGGCCTCGGTGGGCGAGGTGCAGGTGCATTCTGAGAGAGCACGGCGGGGGTCCTTTCCTGGCCTGTTGACGCATTTCCCCTTTTTAACTTTGATGCAATCTTTTCTGGGTGATACCAAACCCATCTTGGTTTCGTTTATTCTTGCTGACACCCAGGCTTGGCACTCGGGCTGTGTGTTTCGAGGGGGCAGGGATGTGGTGGACCGTCTGCTGGAACTCGAGCAGCAAGAGCTTCGTGATCAAGCAGCAGATTCTGAGTCGGATGCCGTGCTTGCAACCCTTCAACAGGAGCTCATCGTTCGACGCAGCAGGTGCGCGGTTCCTTCATGCCCCATGCTGCCAACGAAGTTCACAATTCTAGAGAGCATACTTCTAATCTTGGCTGCAGCGGGGATGCATGCCCCGTGGGATCCCTGCCGAGGTCTTGCCAACTAGCTGTCACAGGAGCAGGCTTATGGAAAAGCGACGTGGCTTGTTTGGCCGGTGGTGGTGCCGGCAGGCTTGTGGAGAAGCTGCAAGGTTTGTTCGCGCAGGGCATCGAGTTCGACCTGGCACGTCGCGAACTCAGAGTAAACAACACCCTTCGTGGTGCCCCCCGCCTCCCTCATCGCCCCCTACCTCGCCTCCTCCGCCCACCGTCGACCACGACCCTGGGATGAGGCGGTGGCCAGCTTTCACGCATCCCACGAGGGGTTCAGGAGACCAGGGGATGTGGAGGGGGCCAGCCTTCACGCATCCCACGAGGGGTTCAGGAGACCAGGGGATATGGAGGGGGCCAGCCTACACATGCTTTACAAGGGGTTCGGGTGACCA